>PVIA01012215.1:0-39225 GCA_004024845.1 Tonatia bakeri
GACAATATGTTGCATCACCTTAGACTTTCTCTGGGTCATAGAAAATGATCAACATACACGTTTGAGAACAGTGTGTTCTATAACTACAATAGTCCTCCTCCCTTGTCCAAAGGGGACATGTCCTAAGTCTGCCAGTGAATGCCTGAAACCTTGAAAAATACCAAATTCTTATATACCCTATGATTTTTCCTGTAGGTACATGCCTTTTAACTTTCTGTAGGAAGCATAAAGTTAAGGAAGCCCTTTATGGTTTCTTTTTGGCATATAGGAATGGCCATCATCACTATGTTTGGGCTTTGGTGACTTGAACACAAGCATTGTGACATCAGGACAGTTGATCTGATAACATAACCCCAATGCCTAAATGACTAATGGATGGGTAAGGTACACAGCAGGGATTTAGCCATTCTAATAGATATGTAGTAGCATTTCATTGTTGTTTTAAAGGTCTTTCTTTTTTGAGGCATTTCTCTTTTAATATTTTCAACTTCACCATCCGTTTTGGGGTGTTTTTTCGTTGTTGTTCTTGTTTTATCCTATACCTGTTGAGTGAATTGCTGGTCATTTTTTTTTAATTTTAATTGTTCAAATACAGTTTTATCCCCTTTACTCCCAATCCAGCCCACCCATCCCTCCCTCCCAACTTCCCTCCCATTACCACCCTCTCCCTAGCTTTTATCCATGTGTCTTTTAACTTTGTTCCTGTAAATCCTTCCTATTTTCCCCTGAAACTCCCTCTTCTCTCTCCTCCAGTCACTTTCTGCCTGTCCTCTATTACAGTGTCTTTGACTATATTTTGCTTGTTTCACTGTTTTGTTGTTTAGGTTCCTGTTAAAGGTGAGATCATAAGGTATTTATCTTTCACTGCCTGGCTTATTTTGCTTAGCATAATGCTTTCCAGTTGCATCTATGATGTTGCAAAGGGTAGGAGCTTCTTCTTTCTTTCTGCTGCATAGAATTCCTTTGTGTAAATGTACCACAGTTTTTTGATCCTTTCATTTACTGATGGGCATCTAGGTTGCTTCCAGCACTTAGCTATTGTAAATTGTGCTGCTATGAACATGGGGGTGCAAAGGTTCTTTTCGATTGGTGTTTTAGGATTCTTAGGATATAGTCCCAGCAGTGGAATTGCTGGGTTGAAAGGCAGATCCATTTTTAGTTTTCTGAGGAAGTTCCATACTGTTTTCCACAGTGGTTGTACCAGTCTGCAGTCTCACCAACAGTGCACTAGTGTCCCCTTTTCTCCACAACCTCTCCAACACTTGTTGTTTGTTGTTTTGCTTATGTTGGCCATTCTGACTGGTGTGAAGTGGTTCTTCATTGTGGTTTTAATCTGCATCTCCCTGATAGAATTGATGGTCATTTATTTTGTTCATTTGTAGTTAAATTATGGTGTAATTAATGGGAAGATACACTAGGGTAGAGTTTAAGAACTTTTATTCTTCTCTTTTCTTTGAGCTGGGGGATATTAAACAGTGTAAATGATGCATCTTAATGCTCATGTTAATCTCACTTCAAATTTGGGTCAATTTTTATTTATATTTTTGAGAGTAAATTAAATTATAGAAGGAACATAGCCCAAGGTAGAGTGTGATTATTTTGTTTATCACATAGAAGGGTAACTTTTCTTTCTCCACAGAAACATAGAATCACACAGCCAGCAAGACATCTATCCAGGAGTAATTCACCAAGTGAGCAGTGAGAGTGAAGAAGTTTGAGATCTTGCTGAGGTATCTAAACTTCTAGGACCACGTACATGACTCAAAGACTTAGACATGACATTGCCTGATAGCCAAAACAACTGGTATTACTCTTTCTTCTTGGCTGTGCTGAAAATGACACCCACTATAACATCTTCACCACCTCTGCACTTTTTTACTGTGATGTGTGCAGAGCCTGTTAGCTCGGGAGGGGTATTCCTGTAATGTGAAGGTAGAACTGTGAGTTTTGTAGACGTAGCTCAGAGTTCCCTTACATGTAGCATCTCTTCTTGGTCCTTCCCTCCTGGTCTCAGGCCTATTTTTTGCTGTAATCCCTTCTGACTAGGGACAAATTGGAAATGTGTTCATATGCTGGAGAACCACAATCTAAGGAAGCCCATTTCCATGTGTCTTGTCAATGAAGAGAAATATGTCATACTTTATTGCTTAATTTCCTTCTATGTCATGAAAGTCCATTAACTGTTTTATTAAATACAGTTATAACATTAAAACATCAATATCAGTTCTTCATTTATTATGGGAAATTATTACCCATGATGCATGGCATAGAATATATTCTCTGGTTGTTGCTATATTTCTGAACTGTCATTAGGAAGTAGAATAACAGGTGACAGGGCTCTCTGACAAAGGTAAAATTTGATGCAAGGTGGCAGGTATTGTTCACTCATTCTGTTTTCAAACAAACGTTAAGGTAATGACCCACTGATAATCTGGAAAGAATTTTCTACTTTCTCTTTAGCTAACTACGTCCTGCCTATCTGTGGTGGATCCTGGCTTTCAGGTCTGTGTATGTTGTGGCTGCTAGTGAACAAATACACACGGACAACAGAAGTCCTGTGGAGAAAAAGGGATGACATGTCCACTCTCTGCGAGAGAGAGGGCAAGAAGGTCAGAGAGCCCAGTGCCTGCCTGGACAAGCTTTTATTGCTTCCCTGAGTACATTACATGGAGGGTAGTCCTCATTTACTATGCACAGGTTCACTGCAGGGGATTACCTTTTACAGATAACAAAGGAAAGAATGTTGCTAATTACTTCAAAGAGAAGAATGTTGCAGACCAAGGGGAAAAGTGGTTGCACCAGTCACACTCCATACTTGGGAGGTTTAGCTCAGATTTTAGGAAGTTGCAGTGAGCACTTGCTGCCTTAGCAAAAGCAAGTTTCACAGCAGTCTAGGTACAATGCAGGCCTGATTCCCCGTGGGAAAACCTCTCCATGGATGTGTTCCTGCATGCCACTCACTCCCCACTCATTTTCCATATGAGTGCTGAGCTACATTTCCACGCCACGCAAAATGGTTCCCTACAACTATCCAAATATCTCAGTTTAATAATCCATAGTTTGAACTAATATTATTTAAAAACCTATAATGTGAATCCCTTTATAATTCTCATCACATTCATACATACTTAAGTGTTATCAGTATTTTCTACTAAACTGAAATATACAAGATGATCAGGCCAGTACTCTCCTTAATCAGCCCTAGTATCTCTGTCCAGAGCTACATTATTCATACATTACACTAGCTGTATATTACATGTATGATGCTATAATGTCTTCCTCCATATCTCAGTATCACTCCCTTGGTTTCCCTCTATTCATTTGTCTGTGAAGCCCTCTGTCACATCCCCACATCTATGATCCAACTTACCTTTCTTCAGCTGGGATTAATCAGCTGATTAAACTCTTCACCAAATACCTAGTCTTAATTATTACCTTTTCACTTATGGAAATTCTACTTTTCTTTAATATGGCAGGCACATTCCACCCAATTTGTTTAGGTGTGAGAAAACCCAAAGACAAAGTTGTCTTTTGTAGCTTGAACACTGACCCTTTGATATTTTATAATGTGAAAGAGCCCCCTTCAACTTAAGTATATGTAATGTATTGTTAATTATGTGATCATGTAAATAATGAGGTTTTTTACATTGTTAACATTATTCATTACCCATTTCATGAATATACATTGTAGCTATTCCTTTACATTTGAAATACTAGCAAGTATAAGAATACATGGGTGTTCAGGAATATAGAAACTTTTAGAATAATCCAATTTTATATAGCTAATAGTGATTTTCATAGTGTTCTATAATTACTAGAGACTTTTTTGTTTTTTAATATTTCATATTTCTTAATTTGTAATGAACAGGCTGCCCATGCTCGTGTATGAAACCCAAATAAAGCGCATGCGCTGAAAGCTCTGAGTTTCCTCACTCGCTGGTGGTATCTAGTTCCTATTTTGGCCAAGTGTTTGTGCCAAAGTAATTCATCTCTGGTATTTTCAGTCTCTTTAGGTTTCAAAAAAAAAGAGTAATCGTATTGTACAAAAACTAATAAAAAGAATAATTTGGTCCCCAGAACCTGTGAATATGTTACCTTAACAGGGCAAAGGGATCTCACAGATATACTTAAGTTGAGGATATTGAGATGGGGAGATTACACTAGAACATTTGATAGGCCTGGTGCAATCACAGGGTCCTTGCTAGAGGGAAGCAGAAGGGTCAAGGAAGTCAGAAGAGATGTGACAATGGTAGCAAAGGTTGGAGTGGTGTGATTGCTGGTTTTGGAGATGTTCAAGTGCCATGAGCCAAGGAGTGAGAAACCTCTGGAAATTAGAAAAGGCTCAGAGTTTCAGTTGACCTCCTCCAGAGATTCCAGAAAGAATGCAGCCCTGCCAACACCTTGATTTTAGTTCAGTGAGCCTTCTGACCTCCAGAAGATGATACTAAATTTGTATTGTTTAAGCTAAAATAATAATAATTGGAACTGTGTTGATCAGTATCAAGTTTTAATGAAAAGTAGATTTTTTTGTGCTCCCTGTAAACACCAGATTTAGTTGTCAAAGCTCGCTCCAGCCACAGATAGATTTTCAGTAACCTGAGGCCTTTTTCAGTACTCTTGTCAACCTCTGGCTAAAGCAATGGAACCCTTAGCTATCATCCAGCACCAGATGATGATGCTGGGAAGACAGTACACATACCCAGGTACACTCCCAGGAAACTTGCTGTGGTTCTCTGACCAGGGATGGGAACTGCAACCTGGGAATCTGCTCTCATTGAGAATCAAAATTGCGACCCTTCTGTCTATAGGACAATGTTCCAACCACCTGAGCCATACTGGCCAGGGGCTGACTTCATTTTCAATAATCTTGGAAACAACTGGGCAGCTGGAAAAGTGACACTGGTGATCACATGGAAATTGGAGAAATTGAGGGACATCTTATATGGAAATTATCAACCAACTCTTTCAGCAAAATCAATTTCAAAAAGCATGATTTGTGTTTTGGTGATGATTGTGGTTATTGCATCTAAGTTATGTTTTATCACAATGTGAAGGGGTGCTTCACATTTATTTTAAAGGCTTGGAAGATTTAGCTACTCTAATTTTTTGTTTCTTTGATTAAAGTGGTATAGATAATAAAGAAAAGATGGCAAATTCAACTAATTGGTATAATCATTTTAGAACAGTTCTGGTTAAAATCTGATCTAATTTGACAATGTAGTTTTTTCTTCATTAATTGTAACATATTCACATATGTTTTCTTTAAAAAAAAAAAAGTTTTTGGATGTGGATTCTGATTGAGTTGAAACAAAAAATCCAGGGAAAAATGCCTGATGATTACATGAAATAATGAAACTTGAAGCTTAGTCAAACTGTCCTAAGTCAGTGATTGGCACTGAGTGTTAGATGGGTTTTTTAAAACATTCAGGACCCACCTCTAGAGTTATACATTGGGTCAGATTCCTCCAACTCAAGCTATTTGAAGAAAGTAAGACCTCCACAAAACCAGGGGTCTTTGTTGTACAGGAAAAAAGGGGGAAGGAGATAGATAGGTTTGATTCAAAAGCCAGGAAAGTTATCTACAGATCTCGGGAGCTTTCTGACATCTTGGTTTTCCTTTTGTGCCATAGGCACTGTGTTTTGCAGGCTTTCGATAGCATTTAGGTAGTATTAAAGGGACAGCATCTAGGGACATTTGACTTCAGTACTTGTGGTCCAGTAGAGAGAAAAGACAAAGATAGCTCTTTCCCCAGCTCCTCTGGCTGGATAACAGGACTCTTTCTTGGGGCAAAGGTGCCCATGCTGCTGCTGCCATGCCACTGTGGCCACTTACCACAGCTTTAGGACTAGGGCTCATCTGTGGGCAGGGCTGGGAGAAAAAAGAGAAAAGGGGGGAAAAAAAGGATTTCAGCCCTCCTTTTCTGTTTGCAGGGATCATTTGCCCATGCCCATTGGCTAGAAATTTGGTTTTTCTGTTGGAGTTTTGCATATGTAAAGTCAGAGAATAGGGCCTTCCTTCAAATCTTGATGTCAGGAAAGAGAAGAGGAACAGTAATTCCACAAACTTATTCCCATTATAGGAAATTCTTGGAGTATGCTCTCCTCATTTCACTTTCTATTTTTAACTTTTCAGAGTCCTCACTGTGGACGCTGAGGAAAATACCTACAAAGAGGGTCTCCTGGTGGCTAACTTGGGTCAAATTTAAAAGAACACAATACCAAACAGAGCCTAGCGGCCATTTTTACATAGGGGCCTGTCACACAAACTGCACTCTATGAAGAAGCCTGCCCTAAGGCTGCTGGCCTCCTTCAGTAAACTGCCTTCCTGCACAGGGTTTCTGCAATCTGAGCCAGACCTTATGAGTTCTTGGAATCCTATTTCAATCAATAGGATTGAGGCTTTTCTTGTCTGATAGATGTGCAGCTCTGTCCTTATCAGCATCTTCACTGATCAGTCAGGACAGTGCCTTTGGGACCAATCCAACTATGAGGATTTGGAGTCCTCATTTGTATGAGGACAGACCAATCAGGGACCAGGGATGGGGACTTCAGTCTATATAAATCAGCTTCTTTTCAGCTCTGAGAGTGCACTTTCCCTTTCCATGGAAGACTGAAGGTTGCATTTCCATGGCTAGAGTTGAAACACTGAAGATATCATATAGCCCGAGCAGAGTAGACCAGCACAGGGCAGGGCAGTGCTCCCTAGCCATAGGGATTTGGGCCAGGACTGCCTGTCTTGGGCCAGGACTGCCTTGCTGAGGGCTGTATCATAGCCATGCTTATTATAAGTGAGCTGTTTTCCCTGAATAGTTTCCTTTTTTTGCTGCACCCCAAATTGGGGATTCCTGTTGGTGGTGGTTTGACACCAACAACCGTTGGCTTACCTTCAGTGAACATCACATGTTTTCTGTAGGTAATCTGTTCAGTGTTTTCAGTTGTAATATAGAAAACAGATTCTAGAGCATTTGTTCCATTTTAGCCAGTTCCAGAGTCAATAGAAAACTTAAGTATGCAAGAATTCTTGGAAGCTTCCAAAAGATGAGGCACCATCACACTGCTTTCAGTGAACCCTAAGCAACTATATATGAAAATCTAGATGTGGTTCTCCCCATTTCTAATAAGTAACAGGAATTTTCTTTTTTATAGATCTGGAGATTGGAAGTCCAAGATCAGGGTGTCAGCAAGGTCAGTTCTGGAGAAGGCCGCTGACTTATTGTAACTTCATATGGTAGAAAGAGCTGGGTGTAGTTACTTTTACACTACACTTTCCTATTGGAAATTCACAGAAGTGAATTTAATCCCCAGAATACTCTCCATCTAACATTCTTTGAAGTGAAGGAGAGCAGAAGGAGGAGGGATAGAAGGAAAAGGGGGAGAGAGATAAATATTTTTTACATACAAAATAGAAAAAAAATCTTGATCTTCCTGGTGATGAGACCTGTTAAGATCTACTCTCTCAACAACTTTCATACATATCACACAACAGTGTTAACTATAGTCATCATGTACCTTGTATCCCTAGAGAGATTCATTTTAATGTCTGATTACTTTGCAAACTTGTAAAATCTAAGTCTGGAACATTTTTGAAATAAAATTTGACTATTGGTGGTTTGATATTTTGTGTGTTTAAAAAGTGAGATTTATTGTTCATCCTTAAAAATGAATATTCAAGACATTTTGATTATATGTATCTTCCTTAAAAATACTGCAGTACCCCAGCATCTACGTCTTGTTATCTGTATTATATCCCTGTAAATTATCCTGAGATACTCTGTTCGTCATTGAGAACTACTTACAGCAATGCTGAGGAACAAATTATACGCAATCTATATTTTTATGTCAAAAGGAATTTCTAGCCCATAAATATGAACAATAACATAATTTACTTTTTTTAATGAAGTCACCTCAGAAACCACTTCATCCATGGTGACTCCAGCCTCTCCAGTGCTCCATTCAGGACAAAACAGGTTTCCAGGCCCCTCAGCTGCTACAGAGTGGCTTCCCTATAATTCACTTCTTTATTCGTTAATATTTCTTAGCACTTCCTGTCCTACTAATTATGTTTACACCATAGTAATTTTTCACTGGTTGTATAGCTTTTGCTTTTAATAATTGATGCACATTCATGCATTCATTTGTTCAAATACTTTTTTAATGTCTCATATCCTTGGCCTGGTATTTCATTCTAGGAATGTGGCTGTGAAGAGGACTGACTTCTTATAATTTGCAAACCTGAAAAAAAAATAAAACCCAAATTCTGTTGTGAACTTTACAAAGGGAAAATATAAGCTATCCTTCAGGTCATATTATATATGTGACCTAATCTAGTTCAGTAAACTGAGAACTAATCGAGGAAGAAGAGAAATCTCCAATGACATTGGGTTTTGAAGAGGACTTTCTGGAAGGAGAATGCTCTGCTTTGCATTTACCCATTTAACTGGATTTCCACACCCCAGTATTGTTCACCTCTAGCAAGCTCAGACAGCAAACGAAAAGTCCATATATTCTACATGGTTTAATAAGAAAGATTCATTTTATTTAAGTAAAATAGAAAAGCAAATGTCCACACTTAAAAAATATATATCACTTTAAAAAATAATACAACTATATCTCTTGAAGGTAAAATAAAGTTAAAGACAATGAAGTATCACTGATTTGTCCCATTCAAGAAGTCACCAGGATACAAGTCTCCTCAGCTATTGGAATTCCCAAGACTGTGGTTAGGTCTGTGACCTGTTTCTGATCATTTTGGTCCATAGCAGATGAAAGGTCTGAGAGGGAAAGAGAAGGAGCATGAAAGGAAATTACAGATGAGGGAACTTTTGGCAACATCAACAAAGCTTACTATGCCACATTCATAATCTAGAAACACTCCTACCCAGCCCTGGGGTCTCTGAATATATTGGCGGATCAGTGGGGAGGTAGAGAAGAGACTGAAATGGTCATCCGCTTTTACACAGAGAAGTAGAAAGACACCCTCAGAGCTAAGTCGCATATCTTTCCTACGTGCCCAGGATTCCTTGCAAAGTCCTATAATCCAATGACAGGAGTTTCCCACATCAATTTCCCAGTAATGCTTGCCAGAGGCGAAGGTCTGAGCTCCCCATGAAGGAGTATACTCTACACTTGCAGAGTTATGGGGCGTGTCTTGATTGTCAGAATTGCACTGCAATTGTCTCAGTTCTTCAAACAGATGTGCTTCATACTTGCTTATTCTATGTTCCAAGGTAACATATACTTCAGTAAAAAGAAAAGTAAAGTCAAAGAACAGAGTTTAAAAGTTCTCAGGACCAAGCACAATAGTGTTCTGGCAAAGGTTTAACAACCAAATCTCTGAAATAAAGCTGGGAATACTCCCAACCCACCATGACCACTTTCAAGGTAACAACCATTTATGAATTGCTCATAAAATTCCAGAATATGTAACAATTAGTTTTCATGAATGAGTCAGTATTGGACAGTTTCAGAACATCTCTTTATCATAGTGACTATAGAGAGTATGTAATTGGAAATGCAGAGACAGGTCAGCAAGGGCTCCTTGTCTATCTACAGAGCAAGTAAATTTAATAATACATCTAAATCAAAGTAAATTTGAGAATAGGTAAAGATGTAGGATGTCAGACTCAGGTTTAATCTTCACCAGCTCATTAGTAATTTGGAAGCTAGTTCATAGATGCCAAGTAAATGACAAAATGGCCCTTAACTCACTTAAGCCTTCTTATTAATCAGCTATAACAAAATAAATAAATAAATATAATTACAGTAATAAATATAGTATATGTTATATTTAAAATGAGATTATTTTCTAAATAATGATCACTTTGCCCAAGGTATTAGGGCACATCATTTAAATAAGCAAAAAATTAACTGTCAATCCATATATGCCTTTTTAGAAGTGATTGCTCCCAGAATTTCTAAAGGTGCCCCATCAAATCAGAGTCTCCTCCCATTCCAGACCAGCTTCTTTGTCTGCCAGCCTCACTCTCTACATTTTCTCAAGTTGTCCTCCACACAATAAATTCTATTCCATTTGTTTTGAGATTTTACCTCAAAATCTCAAAAATTTTGTTTATAAATATATTATGCTTTTAAAAATTTTGTGATTTTTGATTTACATTTAGATAAACACTTAAATAACAACATCAAAGTGCTTCTAAATATCTGAACATCTGCATATAACCACAGTTAACAACTAAAATTTGAAATACACTGAATGAATATGCAGTTTTATATACTGGAGAGTTTTTTTATAAACTCATTGGAAGTAATCATATAACAAACTGTCATATTTGATTGTTTTGACAGGTTTCAATTAGCTTTTTTCTGACAGTTAATTCACAAATGAGTTATAAAGTTAGTTATAAAGGTTTGCATATTTCCCGGCTTCCTTGTTCTCTGAATAAAAGTAATAGAGCAATGAGGAGGGGTCATCCATGTGCACCTGTTCATGTAGGAAATGTTATTGCAGTTACACCAGAGTGCTGCCTCTCACCTCGGAAGTTGATAAGCCTTTCCAGCATCCCAGTGATGGTCCATGCAGTGAGCTGTGGATCCACAGGCTTAGGCATGTACAGCTGCACTAACTGACTCCTGCGAAGGAAAAGTCCCACTGCCTTACAGGCTCAAGGGTCTCATTCATGATGTACTGAAGATGCTTCATCAGAATCCTCACAATTAGCTTTCAAGGGTATGAACATAACTTTACAAATTGAGGAATACTGCAGTTGTTAGTGTATTTTATAACCTGCTTCCCTACTGTTAACACATTAATCCCAGGAGAATATATCACCTTACACATACTGTTTCCTTCTCCCTTCAAGCTGCCCTAGTGGAGCCACACAGCAATTCTCATTTAATTCCTAAAATATAAGTGACAAGGCTTTGAAATGTGCTGACTTTTACTACTTAGGGAGCCCCAGCTCTATAGGGTGTTCTTTCTTCTTGATTTTCCCCTTTTCTCCTTCTCACCATCCTCCCACCTGATGCCTCTCTAACTTACTTGCCTTTTTCATACAAGACCTGAAATTACCCTCAACTAATGAGGATTTTGAAAATTACAGGCAAGAAAAATAGTTTTCTTCCAAGCTCTACATTAAACCTTTCAACTGAAACCATACCCCTTCAACCTTCACTTTTACCGAAGGATAGTCAATATAAAGCCTGGAAGTCTTTTAGGGAAGGAATATATAAATACAAAAGAAAAAAAGAAAAACCTCCTCACTAAAATTGTGGGTCTATTTTAGAAGAAATAGCCTGACCTCTGGAACAATTACCATGACTTGAACAGAAGGGCAGACTTACCTTATCACTAATTCTCCTGAATCCTGTAAACAGAAGGAGAGAGGAAGCCTCGCTTAGTTTTCAGAACAACATGGCTGATCTGGGTAGTTTAGTTTGAGGACATGAGATTGGACTGGAAAATTCAGTATCTCCAGCTTTCTTCCTCTGACAAATTCATTTGTCACTCTCTTTAGCCTCAAAGAGTGAAACTCAGTCTCACATTTATATACAGTTGATAAAGTCATGGTATTGATAAAGTTTAAAACTAGAAGATGTTCTTATGGTGAACAAATATGTCTGTGCTTTGTTGCAATCAACAGGGATATTCACAGAAATTTCCACAAACTTCTTATAAGAACATGTAGGTTTCAAATCCTCAAAATAGAAGGTCTACAAAATAGACCTTCAAAATAGAAAGAATGACTGTTTCCATATATTGGCAAGTCCAAATACAAGCTGTTCTGTTGCAGTTGGTCAGAAACTCTTGATATAACAGAAGAATTTGGAAGGAAAAATTGTCTGGATCTGTTATTCTAAACTTTTTATATAGTTTTTCCTCTCCTGTATAAGGCAAAGTAACCCTGGGTCTCCAGGTTATACTGGAGGACCTAAATCTTCCATCACAAAGTCAGAAGAGGCAGGATCTGAACTTTTCAACTGGAGTAAAAATGGAGGTTAAACAAGATAGAGACTTCAGGGGATATCAATGATTTGCAAGCAGACTGGTGCTCAGAATCCTGCCATCCTTTCTCAGTCCTTACCTGTAGCAGGTCCACATCTGCTTTACAGCATAGTTCCCTCAGCTTCCCATATGTTTTCCTCAGGACTTTCCCAATATGAATCATGCTGCGTCTGTTTCTCTTGAGTTGCTGGAAAATCATCTCGCCTTCATTTGCCAGCCTCTCTAAATGGCTTTTCATTTCCTCATGGAGGTATTGACACACCTTAGGATACTCAGCCCTGATCATCTTCATCCGTAGATCTAGAGCACCCTGCAGTGACATTGGGTTATTTAGTATGCAGATTGTTTTATTCTTCACTTACCATCTATTGTCTATGTGTTATGTATAGTATACTTGGTGTAGTCTGTTGGGACAGTTATAACAAAAATACTGGAGACTGGGTAGCTTTTAAACAGAAATTCATTTCTCACAGTTCTATAACCTGGGAAGTCCAAGATTGGTGTTGACAGATTTGGTGCCTGGTGAGAGGCCACTTCCTTAATAGCCATTTTTTTTGTTGTGTCCTTAGATGGCAGAAGGGGTGAAGGACTTCCCTTGAGCCCCTTCTATAAGGGCATTTATCCCATTTATGAGGATTCTGTCCTCATGACCTAATCACCCCAAAGGCCCACCTCCTATTACCATCACCATGGTGGGTAGAATTACAACATAGGACTTGGGGGAGGGAGGATGACACAAACATTCAGACCACAGAATTACTAGACATAGCTTTATGTCTTTCCTCTTAAAAAAATGCACACATTTTGTTTCTTTTTTTCCTTTTCCCCCTCCCTTCCTTTTCATTATTTATTTCCTTGCACCATTGTTTCCAATTATGTTCCTTCAAATTTCACATTTTCATAAAAAATAGTTTCCTATAATTTCATAAAAATAGTTGTTCCCTATAATTCATTACTAAACCTAAATCATAATCCATTTTTCTCCATACTCATACTCACAAATGACTTTTTGCTATTAGCAAAAAAGCAACAATTTACTTCCTCAGGAAAAAGAAGACATCAGACATGGTCTTTCAAATAAAAAGGGTACCAACCATATGGGAAAACATATTTGCCCATGATACCTCAGGCAAGGGTTTGATCTCCAAAATGTATAAAGAACTCATATGACTCCACCCCAGGAAGACAAACAATTCAATTAAAAAATGGACTAAGGACTTGAACAGACACTTCTCCAAGGAGGACATACAGAGGGCCCAGAGACATATGAAAGGATGTTCAATATCACTAGCCATCAGAGAGATGCAAACCAAAACCACAATGAGATATCACTTCACTCTAGTCAGAATGGCCACCATTCACAAATCAACAAACAAGTGCTAGTGAATTTGTGAAGAAAAGGGAACCCTAGTACACTGTTGGTGGGAATGCAGACTGGTGCAGCCACTTTGGAAAACAGTACAGAATTTTCTTAAAAAACTGAAAATGGAACTGCCTTTTTATCCAGTGATTACCCTGCTGGGATTATACTCTAAGAATCCTGAAGCACCAGTTCAAAAGAACGTATGTACCCCAATGTTCATAGCAGCATTATTTACAGTAGCCTAAGTGCCCATTGGAAAATGAGTGGATCAAAAACTGTGGTACATATATACAATGGAATACTGTGCAGCAGAAAGAAAGAAGGAACTCCTATTCTTCACAATGGTATGGATAGAACTGGAGAGTATTGTGCTAAGTGAAATTAGCCAGTCCATGAAAGACAAATATCATATTGTCTCACCTAAAAGTGTAACATAATCAACAAAACATACAAACAAGCAAAAAAGAACCAGAGACATGGAAATAAAGAACAAACTGAAAGTAACCAGAGCCAGAGGGGATAAGAGGGGTAAGAAGGGGAACATATATGAAGAACACACGGACAAGGAAATTGTGGTGGGGATTATCTTTGGGAGCAGGGGTTGGACAGAGCAGGGGAGAGCAATGAGGGGGAAAATGGGGACAACTGTAACTGAATGACAATAAATTATAAATTTAAAAAATTAAAAATTATCTCAATTTCCAAAACTCTCTGCTTTTACCAGTGATTAGCTCTGTCTACCTGTTAGTAGCCAGGGCTACACCTACCTCCTCTTCATTGGCTCATCCTGCCTTGTCCCCTCAAAGACATTATTCTCTAGATTACTACCCCACAATATTCATTCTCTTCTTTACCTGTCTCCTTTTTCTCTCTCTGTCTCCACTTTAAGTGTGTCTGTCTCTGTTTCATGCTCTCAATCACTTTTTCAAACACACTTTTCCCTTCTTTTCACACAGCCTTTATTTATTTATTCATTTGTTTGTTCATTAGTTTATTTATTTTTTATTGTATTTTTTTCCATTACCATTTAACTCCCCTATACCCTCTTCCATCTCCAATACCCCTCCAATGCCACACTGTTGTCTGTGTCTATGAGTTCTTTTTCTTTTTTCATTTTTGCTCCATCCCTCAACCCCACCACACCTCTGCCAGCCTACTTTGTCTATCAGCCTACTTTCTATCTGTGGATCTATCTCTATGTTGCTTGTTAGTTCAGTTTGTTCGTTAGATTCCACATATAAGTAAAATCATGCGGTAATTTCTCTGACAGCCTTTAAACATGTGTAAATTTACCTGATTTATTTTGAAATCCAAAACTAAACATCCTTGTTCTAATGACTTTATTTAGTTTCTACACTAACATTTTTACCCTCAACAAAAGCTAGACTTATTGATTTGGCTTTTCTTGGTCCTCAAAACTTTCTGCCACGAATACCGTGGAATTTATAAATTCTATTAACACATTAGTATCAGATTGATTTTTACTTGTTTACAATGGTTTTCTTAACATTTAGAGTTTACTAAACTGTTACAGAACTCTATTTCTACCTCCTTTCCAGTGATCATTGTATTCTTTTCCCTGCTGATGTATTCATGGCAGATATTTCTTTATACAAAAAATCAGGAAAAACCGTTTAGTTACATAGTGAGTTCAACATGAGATCCTACACTAAAGGGCATGTTTTCCTAAAGAGAAACATATTATTGCTCTTTTTCTCAAAAACCATTAAAAGGATATTATGATTTAATTCAAGTTCTACCACTGTAAATTACCATGATATCTGCCCCAAGCTGGTCCCAAGAGAAACAGGGCCCCTACTGCTTACCTCCCATACTCTGAGTATGTTGGTCACTTTGTTTAGATTTTTCTGGTTTTTCTGTTTACTTTTCCAAATAGACTTCATTTGCTTCAGAATATTCTCCTGCAAAAGAAATATACATATGAACACTAAAAAAGTAGTACATTTCAGATATGGTAGTTCCCCATTATCTGTGGTTTTGCTTTTCATAGTTTTATTTACTCAAGGTCAACTGCAGTCTGAAAATATTAAATGGAAAATTCCAGAAATAAACAAATGTTAAGTTTAATCTGTGCTCCATTCTGAGCAGTGTGATGGGAAATTTTGCTCCATTCCACCCAAGATGTGAATAATCCCTTTGTCCAGTGTATCCCCACTGTATATATTACTTGCCAGTTAATCATCTAGTACCTGTCTTGATTATCAGATTCACTGTCATGGTATCACAGTGTTTATATCCTGGTAAACCATATTTACTTAATAACAACAAAGCACAAGGGTAGTGATGCTTGCAATTTGGATAGGCTGATGAGAAGCCCTAAAAGTGTATGTATGTATGTATATGAAAAAACAGTATACACAGGGTTTAGTACTATCTGTGGTTCTTAGACACCCACTGGGGGTTTTAGAACATATCAACCTCAAATAAGGTAGGATGACTGTACCTCAGAAATATATAGGGGGATAGACATGAGACAAACAGTAAAAAGAGCAGAAATGTCATTGATTTTCCTTGGAACAGTAATTGTCAAATCTGAGAAATCAACCAAAAATAGAGTTCCTGGATTAGGAAAAACGTGTCCATTGTCTGAGGAATCTGGCACTGCTATTACATGGAATCTGGTCAATTTTGGGAAGTAAATCTTGCTTCATATTTAATTTTTAAATGTTAGCCTTTAGTGTTTCTAAGGCCTTTTAAAAAATATATTGGCCAGTGTTTCTAAACCTGCTCTCATTAGAATGGGCTCATTGTAATCACTGCTGTAGTAGCCAATGGCTGTCACTGTCACAAGGTTTACCCACCATGTTACTTACACTGAAATACCAGCACCCTAATACTCATCAACTTTATCCTATTCCTCTCCCTCAGGCTAACAGAATTTAAACTTAAGGAGGTCAAGGACATTTGCCTAGTTTCTTCACTGCTTTATCTCCAGTTTTTTTTAGAACAGTGTCTGGCACATGGTATTCTGAAATTTTATTTACTCATTGTAGAAACTAATAATAACAATCAATGTAGTTTTCCTCTTGCCCAGCAGATACAGGGTCTAACATGCTTCCAAGTGCATTTGGAGGCATTACTTACCCTGTGGTGATCAGCAGTCTGCTGTACAGGATGGTGTCTATGAGTGACATGATCTCGAGAATAACAGCAGAGCACACACAGCAGGTTCTTGTCAAGTGGACAGAAGAAGATCTTTATTACTCGGTGTGTCTTACAGATCTGCTTGGCAGAGCTTGGTGACTGGAAGAAAACTGACTGTCCAGCAGGAAGAACTTTTTGCTTAGCTAAAATAGTGCTTTTGAAGTCCATTGGCAGTGATATTGCCCTGCACACAGGGCAGCGAGTAGGACCCTGGGTATCTTCCCACAAGAGGCAAAGACAGGGAGCACAAAAGCTGTGGCCGCAGGCAGTGGTGACAGGGTCTGTGAAGTAGTCCTTACAGATGCAGCAGGTGAGCTCATTGGGGGAACACAGCCTGCAAGCAGAACTCATGCTCCTGAGAAAATAAAAAGAAAGGGTATGCTTTACCCCCACACGTGTGAGTTGAGTTTCAGCCTTATCTCACTTACATCCCTATGCACTATGGCAGGACAGGTAATGTTTTGAATAGGATGGTGAGGCACAAAGAGAGTCCTACAGAATGGTAACACACATTATTGTTTGCCAACCTTTGCTTGTAGCACTACTTCTCACTTCTCTATTAGAAATCCAGTATGTTTCATATATATTATCTCTTTTACAAAGATAAAGAAATAAGAGGTCTTGAACTCATCCCTAGTCACAGTGAGTGGGTCATATTTTCTCCAAAACTATCGGTTTTTTCTTTTCTTTTTTAAAAAATATATTTTATTGATTATGCTATTACAGTTGTCCCATTTCCCCCCCTTCACTCCCCTCCACCCTGCATACCCCCTTCCACCCACATTCCCCCCCTTTAGTTTATGTCCATGGATCATACATATAAGTTCTTTGGTTTCTACATTTCCTACACTATTCTTACCTTCCCCCTTTCTATTTTCTACCTACCATCTATGCTACTTATTCTCTGTACCATTTCCCCCTCTCTCCCCTTCCCATTCCCTTGTTGATAACCCTCCATGTGATCTCAATTTCTGTGTTTCTGTTCCTGTTCTAGTTGTTTGCTTAGTTTGCTTTTGTTTTTGTTTTAGGTGTGGTTGTTAATTATTATCAGTTTGCTGTCATTTTACTGTTCACATTTTTTATCTTCTTTTTCTTAGATAAATCCCTTTAACATTTTATATAATAAGGGCTTGGTGGTGATGAACTGTTTAACTTGACCTTACCTGGGAAGCACTTTATCTGCCCTTCCATTCTAAATGATAGCTTTGCTGGATAGAGTACTCTTGGATGTAGGTCCTTGTCTTTCATGACTCTGAATACTTTTTTTCAGCCACTTCTTGCCTGAAAGGTTTCTTTTGAGAAATCAGCTGATAGTCTAATGGGAACTCCTTTATAAGTAACTGTTTCCTTTTCTCTTGCTGTTTTTAAGATTCTCTCCTTATCTTTAATCTTGGCTAATATAATTATGATATGCCTTGGTGTGTGTTTTCTTGGGTCCAATTTCTTTGGGACTCTCTGAGTTTTCTGGACTTCCTGGAAGTCTATTTCCTTTGCCAGATTGGGGAAGTTCTCCATTATTTTTTCAAATAAGTTTTCAAATTTTCCCTTTTCCTCTTCTCCTTCTGGCACCCACAGGATTCAGATGTTGGAGTGCTTAAAGTTGTCCCGGAGATTCCTAAGCTTCTCCTCATTTTTCCGAATTCTTATTTCTTCATTCCATTATGGTTGAATGTTCATTTTTTCCTTCTGCTCCAAATCATTCATTTGAATCCCAGTCTCCTTCCTTTTATTGTTGGTTACCTGTATATTTTCCTTTATTTTACTTTATGTAGCCTTCACTTCTTCCTCTATATTATATCCATATTTCAATCATTTCTATGAGCATCCTGATTACCAATGTTTTGACCTGTGTATCTGATAGGTTGTCTATCTCTTCATTGCATAGTTCTATTTTTGGAGCCTTGATATATTCTTTCATTTGAGCTATATTTCTTTGTCTCAGTGAGCCTGTTACATTGTAAGATGTGGAGCCTTAGGTATTTGCCAGGGTGGGGCAACCCACATCACTGTGTTGTGGTGCTGTATGTGGGAGAGGGGTCAAAGAGGGAACAGTGCCACTTGCTTGGCTCTTGTCCGGCTTTCAGTCTCTTCTCCCACTCCTCACAAGCAAATTAGGCCCTATTGGTGCTGATTCCCAGGTGGGTGGGTTTGTGTATGTTTTAGGACCCTGTGGGTCTCTCCAATGAACTTTCTGGTAAGGCTGGGAGTTTCTTCCACCACTGCAAACCCCACAGGTTTTTACAGCCAGAGATTTTGAGGCTGTAGTTTCCCATGCTGGAGCCCTGGGTTGCACAGTCTTTCTTGTTCCCCAGTAGTTCCTCCAGGTTTATCCACATGCAAATATGGGACCACCCTGGTCCACCGGCTGCAACCTTGCAGTGCATTCTCTCTGCTCCAGCAGTCCATCTCCACCCCTCCTACTAATCTAAATGAGTGCTTCTTTTTTAACTCCTTGGTTGTCAGACTTCCACACAGCTCAATTTTCTACCTCCATCTTGGCCAGAAGTCTCCAAGGGCAGCAGTGTCAAACTCATTTTCACTGGGGGTCACATCAGCCTCACAGTTACCTTCAAAGGGCCAAATGTAATTTTAGTACTGTATAAATGTAACTATTCTTAACAGTTAAATGAGAGTTTGGCCCTGCTGCCAGGTAGAAACAAGGTGGAGGGCCAGATAAAACAAAGCAGAGGGCTGGATTTGGCTCATGAGCCTTGTATTTGTCACCTGTGTCTTAGGGGAAAATGTTAAGAAGCAGTTATATATTAAAAGTTACTAAAACATAAAAAATTAACTATCATGTGGTATGTTCAATCTGTTCTTGAGTAAAAAAACTTCACAACCAGTTATGGCATTATTGAGACATTCAGGGGCATGGTAAGGATAATGAGGTCTTCCCACTTTAGCTCAGAAATGTAGAAGGCTGTAAAGAAAAAATGTTAAACTAAAAGTTAATGACTTTTGTTGAAGCCATTAGAGAATTGAGTTAGCAAGTGAAACAACTGATTCAGCCATGGATGATGTGGCTCAGTGGATTGAGTGCCAGCCTGAGAACCAAAGGGTGGCTGGTTTGATTCCCAAGCAGGGCACATGCCTGGGTTGTGAGCCAGGTCCCCAGTGGGAGGATGTGAGAGGCAACCACACATTGATGTTTCTCTCCCTTTCTCTCTCCTTTCCTTCCCCTTTCTCTAAAAATAAATATATATATTTTAAAACCAACTAAGTAAAATTCTGGGTAGAGACAGAGACAAGCACAGAGATAAACTGAACCTGTGTATATTTATCTGGGGCAGATTCCACCAGAGGCCATATAAATAGGTAGAGAGATAAAGTAATTTTAAGTAACTGCTAAAAACTAAATGTGGACTAAGGTGAGCATGCAAAGACCCTAAGGATCATAGGCATATTGGCCCTATATTATGGGGAAATGCAGCTGGAGAGATAAGAGATAGTGTCTCTCTGCAAAGCAGCACAAACAGAGAGGACCCAGAGCCAAATCAGGAAGCAAGTATCTCTAAAGCAGTGTTTTTCAATGGGAGGCTATCCTCTCTCTAATGGGACATTTGGCAATATCTGGATACTTTTTTTTCATCAAGCCCAGTGTCCTAACTGCTGAGATTGAGAAAACCAGAACTAAAGGCAGTGGAAGCCTATGGTGTCCATGGAATGACTACATCCTAACTTTGGTAATCACAATTCATATACAACACAGATGCTCAAATTATCAGACAAGGAATTTAAAATAACTATGATTAGTATGGTGAAGGCTTTGATGAAAAATGTAGACAGCATGTAAGATAGATAATTTCAGGAGAGAGACAAAAACTGTAAGACAGAATCATGTAGACTACAAATAAAATACACAGTAGTAGATGCAATACAACCAAAAAAAGTATCAGTGACCATGAAGATGGGTCAATAAAAATACACAATCTAAACCCAAGTAGGAGAAATACAGAGCAAAAACAGAACAGAGCATTAAAGAACAGCAAAACAACATTGAAGCATGTGATATCTGTGATATTAGACTCTCAAAAGAAAAAAAAATAAAAGGATAGAAATACATTCAAAAGAATTACTTTATATTATTTTATTATTTTTCTTTTTATTTCTAATTATTTATCATATATTTTTTACATTACCCTTTAGTCACCTTTTACCCCCTCCCTCCAGCAATCACCATACTGGTGTCCATGTCCATGAGTCCTTTTTCCTTTTTGCTCAATCCCTCCACCCCTAATCCCCCACACACTAGCTGTCATCTTGCTCTCCATCTATGAGTTTGTGTTGGTTTTCCTTATTAGTTCAGTTTATTCATTAGATTCTACATATGAGTGAAACCATACAGTATTTGCCTTTCTCTGACTGGCTTATTTCACTTAGCAGAATGTTCTCCAGGTCTTCTATACTGTTGCAAAATTTTCTTCTTTTTTTATGGCTGAGTGGTGTTAAAGGAATAATTTTAGATAATTTCCCAAAATTAGTGACAGACACTTAAAAAAGAGATCAATAATGCTTAGATAATATGTAACAAGAAAAATATAAAACAAACTAACAATAATAAAACACACCTAAGCAAGTCATATTCTAATGAATGAAAATCACTAACAAAGAGAAATTCTTGAGGGCAACCACAGTTACAGGGGAAAATAAGGTGACATATAGAGGAATAAAGTTTAGAACTATAGTAGAAACCATGCAAGTAAGAAGACAATGGAGTGACATTTTTAAAGTTTTCAAACAAAATAACCATTAATCTACCATTTTATATCCAGTGAAAATATCCTTCAAAAGTGAAAGTGATATTAGAATTTTCCAAAGAAAGAAAAGCTTGAGAGAATTCAGTGCCAGTATATCTAATCTACAAGAAATACACAAAGAAGTTTTTCAGATGAAAGTACCATGTATAGTGATGGGAAGAACTTGGACCTACACAAAGAAATAAAGGAGCCTGGATGTACACTCAATAAAGATAAAATATAAGCTTTTAACATATTTTATTTTTTTTTAAATAACTAGCTGTTTAAGGCTATAGTAGTAACAACATACTATGCATTTAGGACATGTATAAAAAAGAAATGTACAGTAGCAATGTCACAGACATGGGAAAGAGGACTTGGCTTTAATGCTAGATGTAAAGTGGTGTAGTATTACTGAAGGTGGACAAAGAAGCATATTTTAAATACTAAGGCATATATTAAAAGATATTCAAATAGAGTTGTAATTGCCAATTCAAGAAAAAAATAAAATCTTTAGAATAGCCGCTTAGACTTCTGGTTTCTGGTGCAGCATGTGAGAACCTTAGAAATTACACTCTGTCCTAATAACAAGTAAAAGACTAAAAAATTGAAAAGTCAACAACTCTGAAAGCCATCAGAGAAGTGAGGTCACAAGTCAACTACTGCTTCCCCAGATTGGAGAGACTCAGATAGGCACACACAGAAAGAATTTCAGTGTAGCAGAGTACAAATTCACCAACAGAATCCTCCATGGGAACCAGTGCTAGTATAGGAAAACCTAAACTGCCATTGATAAACTGTTAGAAACTCAGAGTCGATAAGTCTGATAGTTAAAAATTCCAGGGAGATGCAGTTACAGAGTTATAGAAAGGGCCTCACACTACTGAAAGTTTTACTTCTAAGAACTATACTAGGTTCTCACAGCAAATATTGAAAAACTCTACTCATGCTTCTGGTAGGGGGAGAGAAAAAGTAATCTTTTGAAATATAAAGAATGCCAGATATGGCATTTAAAATATGAAGAATGGCAGAGCATTCTTCTTAAAAAAGATTGCTCTTCTTGCTCTGGCCAGGTAACTCAGTTGGTTAGAGTGGAGCCCCATTTACCAAAAGGCTGTGGGTTCCATTCCACATTCCTAGACTGGAGGTTCAATCCCCAAACAAAAGGCAAGCAATTGACATTTCATCTCTCCCTCTCTTTCTCACTCTCAAATTCTTCCCCTCTCTCTCAAAAAATACATATCCCTGGGTAAGGATTAAAAATAACAATAAAAATAAGTAAAATTTAAAAATAAAAAATCTAAAGTTAATATCATACTTAATAGCAAGAAATTAAATTCTTTTTTTCTAATATGAGAACAAGGCAAGATGTCCTCTCTCACAACTCCTTTCAATTGGAAGTTCTAACTAGTGTAATAAATCAAGAAAAAGAAATAAAAGGCATATATTGGAAAGGAATAAATATGTATGCATTCACAGGTGACATGATTATGAGAATAGAAAATTCCAAAGAATTTACTAAAAATCACCCTGGAGCTAATAAGTAAGTTGAGCAAGATTCAATTTAAATTTGAATTTATTCCTACATCCAGCAATGAAAAACCTGTATTTGGATTTTTTTTAAAACCCATGTTTATCATAACTGCAAAGAGTGAATTAACTAGATGCAATAAATTCTAGAGATCTTATGTCCAATATTGTACATACATATAGTTACTTTAACTATAATTTTAACTATACATATAGTTAAAAATACTGTATTGCATAGTTAAAAATTTATTAAAAGGGTATATCTCATGTGAAGTGTTCTTACCACAATACAAAGACAAAAGCGGAAGGAAAACTTTTGCAGGTGGTAGATGGATATATGGTGGTTTCATATGATTATATAGTATGTACATGTAACTTTAAAATTGTACATTTTAAGTACATGTGGTTTATTGTATGTAAATTACATTCCAAAATTGCTTCTCCCCTAAGAGTCAACGGAGAACCACCTCAGGATTACCTTGCCTCCTCTACTGACTTCCTTAAGTCTCAGCAAAATCCAGCCAGGAAGACATTTGGCCTGATTAAGAATAAAGCTATTCATAACAATCTTGAGAAAGAACAAAGTTGGAAGAATCATACTACCTGCTACCTAACTATAACTACAAGGCAAAAATAATCAAAATAGCATGCTACTGGCATAAAAAGAGTATATATCAAAACAGTATAGATCAGTGGAACAGAATGGAGAGCCCAGAAATAAACCCTTGCCTTCATGATCAATTAATATTTGACAAAAGTGACAAGAACATACAATGGAGTGAAGACAGTCTATTCACAAATGGTGTTGGGAAAATTAGACAGATACATGCAAAAAATGAAACTGCCTTCTTACACCAGATAGAAGAATAAACTCAAAATGTATTAAAGATTTAAATGTTAGACTCAAAATCATAAAAATCCTAGAAGCAAACATAGGCAGTAAAATCTTGGACTTTTTTCTTTAAGTAAAATTTTTACTTGATAAGTAAAAATGTATCAAAAAGTAAAATTTTTGATAAATTGCTTTGGGCAAGGGATATAAAAGAAAGAATAAACAACTGGGACTATATCAAACTAAAAAGTTTTTGCACAGCAAAGGAAACCATTAACAAAATGAAAAGACAACTCACTGAATGGGAGAACATATTCACAAATGATATATCTGATAAGAGGTTAATATCCAAAATTTATAAAGAATTTATAAAACTCAACACCAAAGCCTCTCCAAACAATCCAATTAAAAAATGGGCAAAGGACCTAAATAGACACTTTTCCAAAGAGAACACACAGATGGCCAATAGACATGAAAAGATGCTTAACGTCACTAATCATCAGAGAAATATAATTAAAACCACAGTGAAATATCACCTCACACCTGTCAGAATGGCTATCATCAATAAATCAACAAACAAGTGTTGATGAGGATGTGGAGAAAAGGGAACTCTCATGCACTATCAGTTGGAATGCAGGTTGGTGCAGCCACTGTGGAAAACAGTATGGAGTTTCCTCAGAAAATTAAAAGTGGTACTACCTTATGACCTACTGCAGAGAACAGGACCAACAACATGGTATTGGTCCAGTGAAGACAGGATAAAGTATATAAAACTAAATGGAGTCACTCATGTCAACCAAGATGGCTGCCATCAGCCACGACACTTTGGTTCAAGAGGAAAACTATCTAAGTCATGCTAGAAACATCTGGCAAGAAGACACACCTAAGATATCTGCACACATCAGCAGAACAGCCATGTCTGCAAAGAGGGACCACCCATAGACAGGCTCCTGGGGAAGTCCCCCACTTGCCATCAGGGGTGCCAAGATATTTATCAAGAGATTCAGAATGGTGGAGTACACAACTTTCAAGGTATAACTAAGGCAGGCTCCAGACCACTGCTGCAACAGACAGCTGAACTCCACACACCAGAGTGCTGCTCCACGCCATGCTGATCTCCCTTGGCATTGACTGCTGGAGGCTCTGCCCTGCTGGACTGAGGACCTTATCTGCCTTACTACCCACCTGGCTCTGGAGATCCTTCCTTGCAAGACACTGACAACTCCGTTGCTCACCATGCTGTCTCTTGGCCCCGCAGTCTGATACTCTGGGACTCAGGTTTGTTATCCCCCAATTCTCTTATGTGATATTATTACTGATTGTTTCTGAGTGATTAGTATTGCTATCAGGTTAGTATAGATTTGGATTAACTCTGAATTAATAAAAGCTGAGTGCACTAATAAAGTCCAAGCAGTACGCTAAGTGAAATAAGCCTGTCAGGAAAAGATAAATACCATATGATTTCACTTGCAGGTGGAATCTAATGAACAAAATAAACTAACAAACACAATAGAAACAGACTCATAGATACAGAGAACAGACTGACAGTGCTCAGAGGGTAGGGGGTTTGGGGGCTGGGTGAAAAAAGTGAAGAGATTAATCGAAAAGAAAAAAACCCTCACAGACACAGACAACAGTATGGTGATTACCAGAGGGAAAGGTGGGTTGAGGGAGGCAGAAAAGGGTAAAAAGGGACAAATGGTAATGGAGGGAGACTTGACTTAGGGCAGTGAACACAAAATACAATACACAGATGTATTATGGAATTGTACCCCCAAAACCTATGTAATTTTATTAATTTCACCCCAATAAATTAAATAAAATTAAAATTTTTAAAAAATAAGAGAAAAGACTCAGTGGAAGTCATGCTGTGGTTGAAAAGTGCTACCTTCATTCCCACTGGAGGAAGAGACTTCGGATGAAGTTAACATCGGACAACAGAGGGGAAAGGGAAAGCACCTTCATATTTCATGGCATTCTCCAACTGCTGAGTCGACCAGCTCTGGTGTCTACACTACCTTCAACTTCCACTAGAAAGGAAAAAAATACATTTTACTATAGTTTAAGCTTGTATGAGTCTGGCTTTTTATTAATTTGCAGGCCAAACACGGCTCCCTTTAGTTTGTTTTTTTTTTCATTTTTAAGTATATTTTATTGATTATGCTATTATTGTGGTCCCTATTTTCGCCCTTTGCCTCCCTCTGCAAGGTACCCTCCTTTCCTCCAGCAATTCCCCCTTAGTTCATGTCCATGGGTTGTGCATGGAAGTTCTTTGGCATCTCCATTTCCTATGCTATTCTCAACATGCATAAAAAAGAACAAATACCCCAAAGAAGCTGGAGGAATTATCCATTATTTACTTACAAAGATTATGGACTCACTTTAGGACTGGATTTTGAGAATACTTGAACAATGGAGCAAGAACATAAAATAGAAAATGAGTTGATTGGTCTGGGGCACTTTCTCAGGATATAGGATAAAATGCCCTGACAATGACATCAAAAGATTGGGTACATTGGCTGAGTGCTACTGCCTATAAGCCTGGAAAAAGTAATGGTCCATGGTTAACAACACTGAAATGCCTTAATTGCTGTGTCAGATGGTAGAGGACAGGATTAAGTGGCAAAAGGGCATTTGTATTCTGGAGTGGATATATTATGAAGACAGAAAAATAGCCATGGCATTGTGTTCCTCAAGAAAGCCAAGAGGATACACCAGTCTCCAAAGTCCTCAGGCATATGCTGATAAGAGGAACTAGCTTCAGGAAGTTCATTGGTAGCTATCTGCTCCAGCCTAGAACTGTGGAGATGGCTAATAAACAACATCTCAGGGGCAAAACAGATAGAAGGGAAGCCAAGGGGACTACTTTAAGATATCAAAAGAAAGCAAAAAAGAATGAGCAGGATGCTAAAGTTTGTTTTCTCAGTTAAACTAATGATCCTATTTGCAGTTCCTAGGATTGAGACCATTTTCAGATTCAGTATTCCTTGACTGAAAAGGTGGCCATGTTTCTAGGAGTAAGTCCCCAGTGATATCATTGCAAAATTACATACCATAATGATTACCCAGTCCTTATCCAAAGGGACCAATGTTTATTAGAAATAGAGGAATATGCATACTGTTTGAATTCACACAGGGTATGAGTTTTTAATGAATACATGGACACTTGAAGTATAATCATCACCTCATGTGAGACTGGAAACAAGTGAGAATCAAATACAAATGCAGTTCTGGTCAAAATCCAAGGTCTAATAAGTCTATTGAGTCTGTACACCTACTGAGTGATTATTCTCTTGGTAACTAAATATATGGTGGAGACAAAAAATTTACCTTATCACTATTCAAGCAGATGATGCTGTCTGGGTTATCTCAGCTGGGGCTGTTACCTAGAATATCTTCATGTAGCCTCTTCATGTAACTGCTCAGCCTTCCTCACTGCATACAGCAAGCATCCCAATAAAGCTGGGTGCAAGTTATTCTACCTTTTATGTTACACAGAGTATCTCATCTGTTATTATCACAAACCTACCCACATGCAAGGGGATGGGAGCAATATTGAAATTGAATTAGGTTATAGGAAGGGAGTGAGGATGGAATATATTGTTGTACCTGGGGAAGGGGTTGGGGGGAATAACAACCTGCTACATCTGTTATCTTAATAAACCAATAAAAGGCATCTGGATTCAGAGAGGGAGGGTCCTAGAGACAGCAGGATTTAATGAGCTTCTCATAGATCCACCATTCAGGCTCCAGATTCCTACCAAAGAACCTTCTAATTCTCTGGATAATTGGTACAGCAAATATTCATTCTTTTGGCAGACCCTTCAAAGGTTTTATGTCAACTAAACAATCATTCTGAATATAATACAGTCAACCAGGGTTGACAGAGATACGCAACACTGGAACAGAGGGATGGGGGAGTGGTCCATCTCCATAGAACCCTTTGGTAAAGAAGATCAATACCTATCCTTGGCAGGAAACCCCTGCAGATGTCTCCATATTTGGCTACAAGGCCTCATTATAATAGGCCCTGTGGATGTCCTGTGCTTCCTATGACTTCTTGATTATAAGGGCCAGAAATCAGGCCTGTGTTCATATGAGTGTTTCTGAAGAGAGGGTGACAAAGTCATCAACTGGACCTTACCAGTAAATGTGGCCTGAAGAGACAGAAACCTTGGCCCTGACTTCGGACAGAGGCAGTTCTGTTTTCGCAAACCCTGTGCCTTGCATACTCAGAAGGTGCAGCTAGGCTAGCTCCTGTGACATCCCAGTCTTTTGGATTGTGGAGGTATTTGATATTGGCTCAGAGACATATTAACTCCTTGATGAAATCTAGTATTTATATTAACATTCTGGTTTGAAGGAATAGATTCTATCTTTTCCATAGGCTTTGACTATACCTATATGCCCTTCTACTCTGGCCCTACTGAACCATGGGGTCCACCAGAATCACACTGAAATCCCTCTTTTTTAGTTCTCTGTCTGGCCCAGGTCTCAGTACAAAGATCTGGAATGTCTCTACCCACATTCCAGGGCTCGTTCTTCCTCTTCACTTTCATAATATGAGATGTGATAACTATTGAAATATCCCAGAATGAGAAATAGGGGTGGCCTGTTCTTGCCCCAAATGCAGCAATAAGGATGTAGGCTTCTAAGAGGAGGCAGCAAATGTGAGGTTTTCCAAAATGTGTCCTATCTCTCTGATGCGAATCCATTGCACGGAGCTGGAATGAAGACTCTCCTGTCCTGACTGATCTCACAAACATGTGAGAAAGTCATGTCTCACAGAACACGGAGTGTTTGGGATTATATAATAGAAAGAGGAAGAGGAAAGCAAAGACCAAGTAAAGGAACAGAGATGAGAGTAAGACAAAAGAAACATCAGAAATAGAGAGGAACTTACAGAAAGCAGTGCAAAAAAGAGATGTTGTTATAAAGAAATTTGAAAAAAAATAGGCTTACAGCAACTCTGTGGGAAGATATAGAAAAAATAAAGAGGTTCAAACAGTATCTGGCACAAAGTAAAATTTCCTTACTTTAACTGAATAAATAAGTGAATCCAAGAGAAAGATCATCCCTTGGGGAACAGCAACAAAGTTGTAGAGACAATGGAATATTAATAAAGGAGACAACAGGCAAACTGTACATTTCAAAATTACTCTCAAGGGGTATGAGTGGTATGGAATTCCAATCCAAGGAATTAGCATGAAGTTTCTGCTGTTCATCAATACCCAATGTGAAAGAGAGAGGGTGAGAATATGGCATCATGACTAAGATCACAGGCCCTGAAGCTAAACTGTTTGGTTTGATCCCGAGACCCACTGTTTCCTAGTCCAGTCGACTGAAGGTGCCTCAGTTTCTTTAGCTGCAAAACAAAGTACCTATCAAAAGGGGCATAAATGGATCAATTGGCACTAGTAATTAATCAATGGTTAATTACTAGCGTTATTAAGTACATTAACATAATGACAACAAAGGAGAGAGAGAGGACATTCAGGAGGAAGGCAAAAAAGATAGGAATGAAAGAGACTTAAGGAGGAGGAAATAAAAATAGAGCAAAAGAGTGAGAGAAAATCCAAATTTGAGACAGTGATAGGTGAAAGAGCTAGGGAAAGCCTTTAAAAGCTTTCAAACCTTGAAAATTTGTAATGGAAGTATGATATAGGAAACAGACACATTGAAATGTAATTCAGACTGGAGATTTCATCTCTTTCTTACGCCAGGGGTGGTTTCAAGAGCCCCATGGTCAGGACCCACCATAACAACATCTCAATACCACTGCCTGGAGCTCATCAGTATGGCTCAGAAGACACAGTAGACAATGGCCAAACGTTTCAGTCAAGGGATTGGTCTTTAGTCAGTTGGATAGTCTTTCATTTTGCTCTCAGTTTGTAGCATTGGGGCTCAGTGCTGCCACCTCTCAGCTCCCACTACCCCCCAAATGAATCCAGAAGTAGTTCTACCATTCTCTGAAACTTCTCTGTGGCTTTTAATAAGTGGCTCAGAGTCCAGAGAGTCTCAGCTGCTGCAGAGTAAGGGCAGGTACTCCTTCAGGTTGTTAGTGGAGCCATGAAAGATGGGAGGCAATAAAGTTGTGTGAAGACTCTAGGCATGGTATAGTAGGGACAAGTGAGTTTGAGCCCTGAGATCCTCATTTTTCCAAAGATCCAGCCGGACACACATCTAGGACTCAGCTTTCTCTTTGTTTGATGATGCCATGCCTGTCAGGTGTCCCTGAATACAGCTCCCTTGGATTAGAGAGGCATGGATCTTAGGCCCCATTTTAGTTCTGAGAGCAAGTACCCATGATCAGACAGGGCATAGGTTCTCTCAGCTTTCCCCCATTCTTCATTCTATGGGAGATGTGGCCACTGCAGCATAAGTATAATATTCTTATGGTCACTGATCACTTACCCCGAAGCCCCATCCTGGGTTTCTTGAAGGAGGCACTTAAGCAGCCTCCTGGGGTTAGAGGTTCTAGGTGGGGAATTCCTCCTCTATGTTCCTCAGAAATAAGTAATAGCCTCCCACAAACAGAGAAGGAATAATCACAAAACAAATTGGATGAATTGTCAACTCAAGAAAGACAACAGTCAAAATAACTATCTGTACTTTTCCTCTCAAGGCCATTAAATAAAACTTTTTGTCAATATTTTCCTCTGCCTAGCCTAGCTCTTACCTCAGAGCAGCTTCTCACAATAACCAAATGAATAAAAAAGGTAAAGAAATTATTTTTAAAATACTGAATATCATTCATCCTTGAAAAAACATGGCCTTTTTTTCCTTGCTGTTTTTCCACAAAGACAAGGTCCTCTCGCAAATTGAAAAATTTTTGGGATGGAGGGGAATATTGGACTTTCTCCTCACCTCTTCTCATGCACATGTGTGTGTAAGTTCACACACTTCCACTCAGACACAGATTTTTCCAACTGTACATAGAAGTTGCTGTGATTACTTATGAGTGAAATACATTTTATAACACCATTTCATCCCTAGAACTTTTGCTCATCCTGCGTTTCTCCCAAATACGATAAGTGCAACTGATTTTACTCCATGGGATCCTCTTTCGCTCTCTTGCCCCTCAACCCCCCCTCTCAGTATATATAAAAGTATCCTTATAAATCAACTCAATTTTAGGGGTCTAATTTTCTTAATAACATTTCCTCTGATGGAACATAAAATTTAAAAAAACTATACCAAATATATTAACGAATATTAAAATTATTAACAAAAAACTATTTCTGTATTATAAGTTAAAAGCTTTCATGTAAATTTTTGTTATTCTATATTTTAAAAATTTCTGCAAATAGCACAACTATGTATATATGGCTGTATTAGGAGGGTGGATGTAAACTGCAGTCACTGTGGTAACTGCAGACCTTTGAATGAACCAAAATGAAGCCTCTTTCATCAACATAAGTAAAGCTCAGAACCTGCAAGATGCTCTGGAGGGGAGTTGCTGGATACAGAGGGCTGTTCTTAGTTCAGCTCTGCTTTTTTGAAGCTTTTCTGAATAACTACTGTCACCATCGAGGTAACCTCAGGTAAGGCTGTTCCACATTAATATGCTTGTTGAACACTGATTCTTTTCAAACATGGGTCAATAGATGAGGCTAGAACAGATTAAAGGCTTTATTAAAGGTTTCAGGAAAACTACAGAGAAAGAAAAGCAAACAGGCACCAGAAGCAAGGTAATCTTGTTTTATGTAACTCACTTTCCTTACCTTCCAGTTAGTGCTTGTCCTCAAGGAACCTCTGTTGTTCAATCCCGTTTGCACCCAGCACCAAAAAGTGATTCTCTGTATCTCCACCCAGAAGGTCCAAATTCAGGAAGAGGTGGAGATGGAGGAAGAAGATAGAGACTTCCCTTCCCAGCTGTGCTGTGTTGCCTTTATGAAAAGGGATCATTCTCAGAGATTAACATTAACACTGACTTTACCTGTTAGGTACACCAGAATCACCTGCAGGTCTTGTTAGAACACAGATGGCTAAGCCTCAACCACAGAGTTTCTTGATTCAGTAGGTCTGGCGTGGGGCCAGGGAGTTTGCATATCTAACAAATTATAAGATGCTGCTGCTGGTTCTGGTTCCTGGACCATACTTTAAAAATCTCTGACTTAGCTCAATGTTCATTTAAGATGATGTTTTAGGTTGTACAAGGATGAACAATTAAAAAAAAAATTCAGGAGTTCTAAGATGGAGGTATAGGTAGAAATGCTTCACTTCCTTGCACAACCAAAAGAAGAATAACAACCAATTTAAAAACATTAAACAACCAGAAGTACCAGAAAATCAAACTGCATGGGACTCCAACAACCAAGGAGTTAAAGAAACATTCACCCAGACTGGTAGGAGGGGCAGAGATGGGAGATAGGCAGCAGAGTGGAGAGGACCACGCACATTCAGGTGGGGCTGGCTGAATGGGAAACTAATGATTCAAAGCTAACTGTAAAATATTGCAGGGTTGCACTGGTAGGAAAAACTTCCAGTCTCATAGGAGAGTTCATTGGAAAGTGGGGATAGAGCAGATAAAGCAAGCAGCATTATTCACTCTCTGATCCCTCCCCCACAGACAGCACCACAATGCTGCAAAGAGAGTTGCCTCCCCTAGATGAATATCTAAGGCCCCGCCCCCTTAAAACATAACAGGTGTGCCAAGACAAAGAAATATGGTCCAAAAAAGAACAGATCGAAACTCCAGAAAGAGAGCTAAGCGATGAAGAGATAGACAACCTATCTGATGCAGAGTTCAGAACACTGGTAATCAGGATGCTCACAGAACTGACTGAGCTTGGTCACAAAATGAAGAAATGAAGGCTACCCAAAGTGGGATAAAGCAAAATATACAGGGAACCAGTAATGAAAGGAAGGAAACTGGGACTCAAATCAACTATTTGGAACAAAAGGAAGAAATAAACATCCAATCAGAACAGAATTAAGAAACAAGAATTCAAAAATATGAAGAGAGGCTTAGGAACCTCCAGGACAACCTTAAGTACTCTAACATATGTACCATAGGGGTACCAGAAGACAAGAACAAGAGCAAGAAATTGAAAATTTATTTGAACAAATAATGAAGGAGAACTTCCCAATCTGGCAAAGGAAATAGACTTCCAAGAAGTCCAGGAAGCCTGGAGAGTCCCAAGGAAATTGGACCCAAGCAGTAACACACCAAGGCACATCATCATTAAGTTACCCAAGATCAAGGATAAAGAGAGAATCTTAAAAGCAGCAAGAGTAAAGAAGAGGGTTACCTACAAAGGAATGCCCATAAGACTATTAGCTGATTTCTTAAAAGAAACCTTAGAGACAAGAAGGTGCTGGAAAGAAGTATTCAAAGTCATGAATGGCAAGGACCTACATCCAAGATTATCCAGCAAAGCTATCATTTAGAATGGAAGGGCAGAGAAAGTGCTTCTCAGATAAGGGCATGTTAAAGGAATTTATCACCACCAAGCCCTTGTTATATGAAATGTTAAAGGGACTTATCTCAGAAGTAGAAGAAGATCAAAAACTATGAACAGTAAAATGACAACAAACTCATAACTATCAACAACTGGACTGAAATAAAACAAAACCAAAAACTAGTCAAACAACTAGAACAGGAACAGAACCTGAGAAATGGAGATCACATGGAGAGTTTTCAGTCTGGAGGGAAAGGGGAAGAATGGGGGTGGGGAAGGTACAGGGAATAAGAAGCATAAATGGTAGGCATAAAATAGATGGGGAGAGTTTAAGAATAGTATAGGAAACAGAGAAGCCAAAGAACTCATATGTATAAACATTGGACATGAACTAAGGAACAGGGGAGGCCAGAGAGCAGGGGGTACAGGGTGGAGGAGGGATAAATGAAAGAAAATAATTGGGAAAACTGTGATAGCATAAACAATAAATATATTTTTAAAATACAAAAAAGAATCAAACCCCAAAACATTCAGTAGCACAAGGATGGAAATCCAGGCTGTGGGATTGCTGCTATAGCTTCTTGCAGTCTGTAGTGGGGAGAAGGGAGTGGTGGATTTGGAGCCCTTTGGTCCATACAGCTACAGTGCTTTGGGAAGGCTATAGAAAGTCTACTATGCAGCACCCTTCATTTTCAGGGCCCCAGACATAAAGCAACAAGGTAAAGGCCTGATGTACCATGGTCCAGGCAGCACTGCCTTTGGACCATTTCCTTCCCTATCCCACCTGCACAGCCAGTAAGTAGGGGATCAGGACTTGTGTCCTCACTATAGGATTCTCAACATGCATTCTGAGAACCCTGCTGGTCTGTGCAGTCAAAATTATTTTGATAATAATATTTAGACGTTATTTGCCCTTTGGTCTAAATGGGTTTATAAATTTTATTTTACATTATTTAATGCATAATATTTTTTATTTTCCAGTTTAATTTCTCATGTGGCATAGCCTGATATAACCCCATTAACAAATAAAAAGTTTTTTGGAGCCTATGATTTTGCCAGCTTAATTAAGGAAAAATTTATATACTATAACATTCATTCACTTAATATGTACACTTTGATGATTTTAATACATTTTTATTAATTTTTTGTGCAACTATCATCACATCCACTTTTCGAATACTTCCAGTCTTCCAAAAAGATTCGTTATAATATTTCAGTCAATCCCTACTCCAATCCCCATCTCTAGGCAACTACTGATCTGCTTTCTGTCTCTATAATTCTGCCTCTTTAGAAACATCATATAAATGTAATCACATAATTCATAGCTCTTATTGTAGTTTTAATTTGCAAATATATTACATATGACATTGAGCATCTTTTCATATGTTGTAGTCTAATCATTAATGTGATGGCATTTGGAGGCAGGGCCTTTGGGAGGTGATTGGCTGATGAGGGTAGAGCCATCATGAATAGGATTAATACCCTTATTCAACTCCAGAAACCTCCCTCATGTGAGGGCATGGAGAAGACAGCTGCCTAGAAATGAAGAAATGGGCCTTCACCAGAAACTGATGCACTAGCATTTTGACCTTACACTTTCCAGCCCCTAGAACTGTGAGAAATAAATTTCTGTTGTTTATAAACCACCTAGTCTATGGTAATTTTGTTAGAAGCCCAAATATACTAAGACAATGTTCTTATTTCCTATCCAGATATCTTCTTCAGTGAAGTACCTACTAAAATCTTATAAATTGCACAATGATCATTGAATTTTTTGTCTTATTATTGAATTGTAAGAGTTCTTTGGATACAAATATCAGATATGTTTTGAAAATATTTTCTCCCTGTCTATGGGTTATCTTTTAGTTTTATGAAAACATTTAGGAAAAGCACCAAAGATCTGGGTGGGATAGGAATGGTGGGGAGGGAGGAGGTTCCAACTCGTCTATCCCATTGTCCCCCTCCACATACATATATACATGTAAAGACTCAACAGCTCTCCTGTGACTGAGATTCCAGATTGCTTTCCTGGTTGTTGCTGAAGTGAGGAGCCAGGGACTAAGTAACCTGCAGGGCCTTGGTTTTCTGTGACCTGCTTTGTGACCTAGAATTTCCAGTATTGTCATCTGCCACTCCTCCCATCTATAGTTTAGGATCCTGCCACCCTAACCTGAGGATGTACAGATCACCTGGAGGTTACTGAAAAGATGTTAAAGAGCTGGAACTCTCTGAGGCTGGAGAACTTTGATGGTCATTGGTCATATTTGAAAATAGCATGTATATAATCTTTCAGTTCAAAAATGTTGACCTGTATCAGTTTATTATTAGGTAGTTCTTATGGAATAAAGTTAACTTTTTCCTTAGTTATCTAATGAGACTGATAATACTTCTAGTTGTTTTTCTTTGGCACAAAAATCTGACTCCTTAAAAATGGATTAGAATTTATCAGTGAGAAAATTGTCATTTAGTCGCCTAGCTAGAACTGGTTTCTGTATTTATTTTTTGGAAATATAGTGTAGTTTTTATCAAGTAGAGGAAAAGAGAATCTAGCTGCATGATACAAAAGTTCTAGCCTCAGCAGTCCCACCCTTACCTTCTGTGATCTATCAGGGAAAACTCAAGGGGCCTCCCTAATCGATGTGCATCTGTTTTTTTTTTAAGAAGAAAAGACATAATCGACTTTTTAAAAATAGATATATGGCCTGAGTCAAAACACTTCCAATACTTTTTAGGAATTTATAGTCAAGTATGCATTAAATGTTATATTTCAGTGTCACTTTTTAAATTTCATTTTAAAACTTAGACACAAATTTCACTGTTATCTTTGTAAAGTATAAATTACATTGTTTTATTTAACTTTGTTTTTCCAGGAAAAATATTTAATTATATGTACAAGTCGATCTCCTGGAAAATATTGAGTGTATGAAAGTAGAGTTCGGTCCTTGGATCCCACCAGAGTCATTCAAGGAAACGTACATCTCTGAAATCTGGTTCAGGGGCAATGAGCCTGTGGTCCAGAATAGGTGGTGGCCAAGTTCAAGAAGTTTAGGTACTGTACCTGGTTCCAACATCCGGCTACTAGAGGGAGACCTGCTCCAAGAAATCCAGCTCAAAGCCTAGATGGGAAATGGGCCCTCTGGTGTTTTGGGAGCAAACCAGAGGAATCCCCATTTCCCTGAGACTGTCCTGCAGCCAGTTATGTGTGGGTGGGGCTAGAGGATCTGAGAAACCAGCTCTTCCAGGCCTAGCAGGTCAGACACTAGCACCCAGGGACTTGTGAGAGAAGAGAGCTCTATTGTCCCAGGGCTGGATCTCAAGAGGATTTGAGGAAAAACCTTAGGCTCCTCTAGCCCTCGGAAGTTTCCAGGAGTAGCCATGGCTCAGGTACCAGGAGAGATGTAGGCCTCAACCTTTTAGCATCTCTGGGCCACACTGGAAGAAGAGTTGTCTTGGGCCACACATTAAATACATTGTGACATGTAATCACAAACAAATCTCATAATGTTTTAAGCATCTTTACGATTTTGTGTTGGGCTACATTCATAGCAATCCTGGGCAGCAGGTTGGGCACCTGCTAGGGAGTAAAATGAATGGTTCTCCAGGAGCTTTCAGAACTCTAGGTGTGCAGAAGGGACTGGTGGGTGCCAAAGAATCCTAGCTGCTCCTTCAGAGACTGCACTCAGGAGGGAGGTGGTACAAGTGTCTTCACAAAGTCTAGATCTGCTCACTGCTCTAGGTGTCTTTGGGATCCTTGGAGGCTCAGTACTTGACTCAGTGGTGGGTGGCCTGAGGGGACCCTCAAACCCCAGAACTTCTGTGGCTGCCATGCAGCCTCCTGACAGTACCCCTGGCTCTGCCTGCACTCATATTTGACAGCCCTGAGTGCTATTCTAGGGAGTTAACTTCTGCTCCTCAGTGAGGACCCACCAGCCCCCTCAAATCAGTAGGCATGGGGGAACACACGGAGGGAGGCCAGCGCAGACCTGAAGTCCTAGGCGGTGTGTGGGTGGGAGGGAGTGGCCTGGTGGTCCCAGAGTGGTCTCTCTCTTCCTGTGCTTGCGGTGTGAGGTGACCTCGGTTGGCTCAGCTCCTGGATAGAGCTGGCAGTTACTTGGAGAAGCTGGTGCCCAGAAGAGCTAGTGAACCTCTGCACTTGATTGAAAGAGGAGCTGTGAGCAAGGAAGGGGAAGAGTGAGAATCCTGATAGGTGAGAAAGGTGTCAGGAATGAAGAAATCAACTTCCCTTTTTTGTTTGTGTGTATGAATCAACTTTGAGCCAGGCATTATGTAAGCACTAAATCTAATCTTCGCTTACATCTTATATGATTGTAATTTTATTCCCAGTTCATGATGTATTATGAGGAAATGGACTAAGTGAGGAGATTGTTATTTTAACCAATGCTATCTTATTACAGTAGAAAATTTAGAATTTTAGCTTGCATTTGTCCGGTATTTGTTCTTTCCTGCCTCTTCCTGATTACATTTTCAGTCCTGCTAGACTGTGATGGTGACAAAGTCAGAAATTGTTACTTTCATCTCTGTATCCCATGCAACTAGGGAAAGGCTTACAGAACAGTAGATGCTGAATAAATTGAAATGTATGAATTAAAATCATGATTCACTGGCAGAGGTATAAAAATGGCAAATATTGTCGTCATTTTCTGACCCTGTAACTGTAGGCTTATAAAACATAATGAAATATTTTACTAAGATATCAAGGAATAAGATAAACTCTCAAGCCCCAACTGTTTTTATATATAAAGAATACAAGTGATTATGTGATGCTAATGTCCATGAGCACAAAAAGTGAAAATAGCCAGGAATGTTTAGAAAAGGAAAGTATAATGAGGCGGCATTGGCTTTAAACAGACTTTCATTATGTCACTAAACAAACTAATTAAAGCAGTGTGGCACTAGAACATGAATTAACAGACAGATTAGTGTAATAAAAGTTATATACATATACACATACATGTATGTAAGGTAATACATCAAAATTGGTGGTATGGTAAAAATGTGATCAATTTGCACATAGAGTATTAGTGACTGGTTGTGGTGGAAACCAGAATAAATTCAGACATGGCCTGGGAAATTGATGCCAAGAGTCAAAAGGGACTGACTCTAAAGAGCAGCCAATTTAAGTGAAAAGGGGGAGTTTAAAAAATGTTTTTTTTTCTAATTTTTTAAATCAGTAAGAAAAATATCATTGTCTCTGAAATAAAGATATATACAGAAATGGTGCTGCGCACAAGCCCTACCCACTCACAGGATGGGCAAGAACAACTCTTTACATCAGAGAGTAGGGAGACAGCTATGTGGGGCTTGACATTTCTTTTCGTTTGTTTGCTTTGCCAACTATTTTTTTTAATTAATCTAACAAATAGTTTCATCCACAATAGCAACTGTGGTAAAAACCCCAACAATTTTCTTAAAGGCAACTATCTTACTTCCAATCAGTCAAATCTTCCACGGCCCAGTTCCAGTGCAAAAGTCCTCAGAGACAGTTCCATGGAGAAAGTACATTGGCTCAGGGTGTCCCCACTACTTGAGACAGGCAGAACATGCGGTTAGTAAAACTTGTCATCTCAGGACATTCAGTCCATGCCAGTGTGCCGTCTACATCCCCATCATCTTATTGTTTATTCCAAGAGCCTTAATTGCATGGGGTTTTTCTCCGGGAGTGGGGTGTGGATTTGGGGAATAGGAGAGCCAGAAGTTCCTACACAGATAACTATTTTTCCAACAAGTCATATTTTCTTTTGAGGAGGGAAGGATAGAAAGAAGAAAATGTAAAGAGATGGAGAAGAGCCTTTAATTTTCTGTCACTGCCAAGGACATTTGCTGGGAAGCTCTCTGTCCCACCATGTTGGGAATGGACAAAGCTCAGTTTGAGTCTGAGTCAGGGGTGAGCCCTGAGGAAGATGAGCTGCAGCTGCTGTCCTCACAGTCTTCATCTTCATCCCCGCTGCTGGAGTCTGAGGAGCTACTGCTTTCTGCCTTTTCCCCATCTTCCTTTTTTCCTTCTGGTCTCCACGAGGCATGAGAATGGGCCCCTCTAGTCCCTGATGATTCTGTCTCTGGAGCCTGCAGCCCCTGCTCCTTCTTGCAGAGCCCTTCTTCCAGAGCCCTTGCTGAAGGGCAGAGCACATCTGTCCTGATGATCTTGGGGTCTGGGCCTCCATTCATGTTCATGTTCTTGCGCTTAGTATAGGTTCTCTCTCTGTAAGCAGCGT
>PVIA01012216.1:0-39205 GCA_004024845.1 Tonatia bakeri
TGGGTGGGGGAAAGGGACAAATGGAGCAGGCCCATTGAGAGCTGTTTTGCATAGCAACAGCTCTGCAGCTAACCTCTGGGGTGTGGTCATTTAACATATCTATAACCTTTGACTGGCTACATAGATATGTTAAGTAGCTATGGCCATGCTCTGAGCCAGGGGGATGGAAGTAACTTCCCCACCAAGATGTAACTGGGGGTTGGGGGGCAGGTCCCCCAAGTTAACAGCGCCTGCGTGAGAGCTTGGAGATGATTGGCTCCATAACATGGGGCCACACCTGCCCAGACCCATGATGGCAACCAGAAAAGCTGGAAAGGATAGCAGATTGCGGGCAGGTGTGGCCAAGTGTGGGAGGAGTCGGAAGTGAGGCTGCAGAGGAAGATTGGCGCGGGGATTTAAACCCAGGCGCTGCGGCAGCCATAGAGGAGAGAACCATGAGGCTTTTGGCAGAGTAGGGGCTCCCGCAGCCCTGTAGGAGAGAACCATGCAGCTTTTGGCAGAGTAGAGGGCTCTCGCAGCCCTGTGAGGGAGAACCACGCTGTTTTGCCAGAGTGCAGACCCCCGCAGCTCTGGTAGGAGAGGACTACGTGGCTTTGAGGTGCTTCTTTTGGTCACGCAGCCTGGGAAGCAGGAGAGACTTTGCCTGGAAGAAGGGTGAAAGAACTCTTACCAGTAGGCCATGAGACGGTGCTGCATGGCTTTGGATTAATTGGAGATCCTGCCTGGATGGCGACACAGCTGATGGTGCCGGGAACCGAGGGAGGTCTCCCAGCTGACTAGGATTACTGGGAAGAACCGGGGTCTGCCTGAGCCAAGGACTTCTATTTCGCTTCCTGAGATACAGTACCCCAACCAGGGAAAAGGGGGAAGAAAGGACTGTGTATGTTTGTGGGTGCTTTAAGGGACTTTGGGATTTTGGTAAAGACATTAGGTCACTACCTTAAGTTTGTATAGCACTAAATAAACGTTTCCTTTCCTTTTCACGAATCTCTGGCATTGAGAGATATCTTTCCTTTAAGGCGGCGGACAAGATGGACCTGAGTCTCTTTCAGTAATAGTATTATCAATCCGGGCCCCCCTTGTTTTGCTCTGTAACAAAGGAACATACCTAGATTGTGAGTTTGGTCCCTGGTCAGGGCACATACGATAGGCAACCAACTGATGTTTCTCTTCAACACAGATGTTTTTTCCCCCCTCTCTCTCCCTCCCTTCCCCTTTCTCTAATGTCAATAAGCATGTCCTCAGGTGAGGATTAAAAAACAAAAAAGATTTAGGTTAACAGTAGCATTACTTAAAACAGTAAAAAACTGGAAGAACTAATGTACCCAACAACAATAGATTGGTTGAATTCATCAAGGTCTATCCAACTGTGAATCAGTTGTAAAAAGACATTTAATGACACAGGAAAAGACAATGTAAAATTAGTTTGAAACATAAGGTGTAAAACTATATGTTCTATGTGATTTTAATTTTGTATACACAAATATACTGGGGAAAAAATAACAAATAGTTAACATAGATTATTTCTAGGAGTAATTTAAAATGTCTTCTTTAAAATATCTGCATTTCCAAAGTTTTTACAATTACCATATCTTACTTTTTATCATAAAAGTGTTTTGTAAACAAAATGACGTTTTAATTTATGTCTCCCCCCCCATAATTCCCTAATATGAATTGTTACAGAGGGTCACAGGAGTTTTATCCCCGGATAAAATAAACATAGGTCCTAAGAAAAAAACATATTGAAGCTTAGTCACGGTACATAATTTCAAAACAGGTGCCTCAAACTTAGGCCTCCAAAATCTCTCTTTTAAAGTAAACTTAAAAATTGATAAGCACTTCTCATCATTAAAAATGAAATTTTTACTGCCATCTAGTGGCAAACAGTCTAAACATGAAACCATTAAATAATTCTGTAGGTATCGGCCCTTGAACAAAAACTCATATAATAGATTTTCTTAAATGCTGACAGAGCTATCCTGGAGACCCTCTACTTCAGTCCCCTCACTTTACTAATGAGGAACTGGGTTTCTGAATACAGGAACCAATGCCCACAAAAAAATTAGGTGTAAGTGAACTTAAAGCGCATAATAAAAATGTGCAAATATCACCCTGACTTGTGATCTAAAATCCTTCAGGGATGGAAAGTGCAGGAACCAACACTACTGTGCATAAAAAACTTTAAGCCCAATTTTGATTCATGTAGGAGTTTTAAGAACTCTATTCATGTTTGAACAGTCATTTAAAAAAATGTTTATACCATGAAGGTGAACTTTCAAGGAGAGAAGTTTTAAATAAATAGGGGAAAACCCACTGCCTTGCTCTCAGATGTTCTTTTCTGTCCTCGAGCTCACTGTATCTGCCCCACTGGTGACAGGCAGCACATTCACAGGCGGTTGGGAAAGTTGGAGCAGGGAGGCTGTGGTCTGGCGCAGGGTCTGGGTGTGGAAGAAAGGCTGTGCTTTAGCACAGGCAAAGGACTAGGAGAGCCAAACTGTGGTCAGTATTTTGAACTGAGACGGAGCACATATTTTGTGCTTCTCCAAACAATTTCTTCATCTAATCACTAAAGTCTTTTAGAATTTCCACCACTTTGGTCTCTACTGCATCTACTTCTCTACACATAACATAAATGAAAACTGTAAATAAGATCTCTTATTCATTCATTCAACAAGCATATATTGAGTTGATCTGTATTCAAGTACTCTACTAAGGCTATTGGAACAAGAACCCCTAAAATGAAGGGAGATAGAGATGGAAACAGCCATAATATAAGACAGAATGTAGTAAGTGTTGCATTGTGGGGTAAGACAATCACTGTGGGAACAGAGGGAGTAATGATTAATTCCACCTGTACAGTTTCAGCGTGCTCCCAAAGAGGACTTCTGAGCTCATTCTGAGATCTGGGGAAGGAGAGAAAAAGTGAGGGGAAGGAGGTACAAGAAAGAGAAGAAGAGAATGTGTATGACCTTGGCTAGGGTAGAGAAAAATGGTTAGAGAGGCAGCAGAGGAGGCAGTGGAAAAGGGGCCATGGTGGTCAAGCAAAGACATGGAAAATGTTCTTGTCAGCCCTACTAGTCCAAGCCTTTACTGGATTAGATAAAGAAGATGCAGTAAATCCAGACAATGGGATGCTACTTGGCTTAAGCACAGCCTGCCTCGACAGGACTTCAGCCCACCTAGTCAAACATCACCTAATCTTTGTCTTTGAGCCCTGTAATTTGGTGACATTAGACTCCCTGTTAGTCACCAGATCCATCCATCCCTTTCCCATCTCCATGCCATTTTTTTGCTGTGCAAAATCCAACAACCCCCATCCATCTCTAGCTGCCAAAATTACACCTATCTTTCAAAATCCATTTTTCTCCAAGACTCCTGTTCAGTTCCCGAGTGAATGAGATGAGATAGTGTTCTCCTGAAATCTCCATGGTATCTCATTTGTGTTCCTCTAATAGTACTGTCCACTTTAGTTACAAGTCTCTTCATTCTATTTATTAGCCTACAAGCTCTCCAAGGAAGGGACTGTCTTTAGAGCAACCTGGCGTTTCACACAATTGGTGTTCAATAAATAGTAGCCAATCAAATTCAATTGAATGGTTACTCATTTATAGTTACTAAACAATATAATTACTGCAAGATTCCTTTGGGACCTCGTTACAGTATAAAATGATAAATTTTCCTTTCCACAATTTGCTTTCCTAAGTTTCAGTCCATAAAACACCCACAGAACACTGGAAAAACCTGACATTGCTATATACTTTTACTTCAAAGAATTTTACTTAATTTGGTAAAACTGACTGGAATCTGGCACACTGACTGGATGTAATTTCTCTGAATAATATGCTGCATTGGTGCTCATCAGCCCGAGACAGCCTACAGGCACACCATAGCATTAGAGCACTCAGAAGGGACAAGAGAAGCAGCAGCAAGAGCCACCTTGCTGAAAGAGGCACTAGAAAATCACAGTATTGGCTATACCTAAGTAAAAGTTATAATGCATACCTATATATTAGCAAAATAAAGCTCTTAGTAGTTCAATTCAGTTTATTAAATTAGGTTTGGCCAAAAAGTTTAATTCTTGAGGTATAGAACATGTTTAATCTTCTCCCCAAGCCTTCACAGAAGTATATGCTCTATTCAGCCCTTGGCCAGCAGAAATGCTGCCATTTTGAATACTTGGCAGGTTCTTTAACCATATAAAATACTTGTACCCAAATACTGAATTAGTGGCTTCCGTTTTTTATGTTCCAATGGCATTTTTAGTATATACTTAGTAAAACATTTAGATTACTATCCTGAAATTTTTTACTTAATATTAAAATTCCCAAATTAATTAAATCACCACCAAGTGATTTATATTTTTCTAAATTAGATGCCATAGTGGAAATTGGCTAATTTTCTTAACAACAAAATCTTCAAGTATCATTTTCCGCTTCCAACAAAGGCAATTTAGAAACTAGACCTATATATAAGCACCACCTAAATATTTCACTGAAAAAAAAGTTGCCTTTTATAAAGTAAAATGGACCACCAATGATCTTTGTATAGCACTATATAACAAAACAACAAAGACGTGTTATGAAACTTTTAAAAATATTTTAAAGACTTGCTTATATAGAAATATACTATGGTCTCAGCAAGAATAGTTCAATGTCATAAAGATGTCAATTCTCTGTCACATAGACTAATTACAGTGTCATTAACAATCCTAAATAAATTTTCTGGTGGAATTTCACAAGTTTTTCTAAAATTCACACAGAAAAGCAAGGGACCAAGTAGAGCACATGCTAAGGGACAGAAGAAAATTGTAGAAGTGAACATTACAGCATGACTTCCTCTCTAAGAAGTTCAAATGCAGGCACACTATACGTCCAGGGATACAAATGCACGGGCAGAACCTCAAATGCCTCACACCGCTTCGTGATAAAGGTTCTAAGAGACAAAGTAGGATAAAGCAAATTAAATATTTCACACCATCACAATAAATAATTATCTGTGCCTGTTAGTCTGAAGCACCCATAATACCAAAATTTCTCAGTAAGTAAATATTTTTGTGATATAGTTTTGAGAAAGGATAGTAAGAAGCTAGGAAAATTCCTTGGCAAGTGGAATACGGAAACTGAGACAGACAGTTGAACAAACTGGCCAAGCAATTTACAGCCAGACACAGAAGGTCACCTCCCTAGAGTCAACATCTAGGCCTCAGTTGTGTTTCGGCTCCAGGTCCAGAAAAGCAGCAAAATCAGGTGAGCTTTGCCAGGACCAGATGCAATGACTAAAGACTATCCTGCCCTGGCACTGACCAATCAGTGAGTGGAGAGCATGACCATAAAAGAGCACACCTGCAAAACTGATGAATATTCTACTGAAACCCTTCCCTGAGGTGTCCCCTAAGGTTCCCACCTGCAAGAGAGAGATAAAAACCTCAAGAAAAAAGGCCCAGCTCATATCCTCTCCCTCTGGGGAGCAGCCTGTGCCATTCATGTTCCCCTCTTCTTCCCTCACAGCAGGCACCTCCTAAACTCTGAGAGTCCTCGAGGCCTGCAATCAGGGGAGAAATGGGCAGCAGCAACTCATCTCCAGCTAATCCCTTACACTGTCCCCAAGGCCCCTTTTCTCTGACTTCCCAGTGAGATAAAGCAGCCCAGTTTAGGCTCTCCTGCTGTTTCTTCTACGCTGAGCCCTTCCTTGTTTCACTGTCCCCAGCTTAAATAAACGTACCCTCAGTCTCCTGGAATCGTGTTATGAAATTTTTCCTGCATGAAAAACCCATACACTATTGACTGGCCCTAGGCAGACCTGCTCAGGGCCAGGTCTACAGTTCGGTAACAGTTTCATTGCTAACTCTTCTAAAATATGAAATCCTTAATATCTGAGGAAGTCTCTGTTTTCGTATTATGAGATATAATACATACCCATTGCTGATAAAGGTATAAAAGAAACAAAATACAAATTGCTTAGAAAGTTATTCAGAAATCTGGAAGTTACAAATATTTTTAAGCATCCATAGTACTTGTTATTTTACAATTAAAAAATATTTCAACATGTAACTGGCACACCTATCACTAGAATAATCTACTTCTAACGTATTTTTTCTGAAAATCAGACATGTTTAATTTAAAATCATTTTAAGGAATAAAAACCCTCATTATTATCATTACAAATATTTGTGATAATGCATCCGTTAGATTTTTTTAAGGAATGAAAACAGTCTAAGGTTAGAACATATACATTGTTTCCTTCAAACACAAAATGGCACTCTGAATAAATTAACCAAAACAATGCCACAGAAACAAACAATGCCTAAATCCCTACCTGGAACTGAGCAACTTGTTTCCAACAGTAAACGTTCTTGTTTATTAGTCTTATTAGGCCATAATAGGTTCAATCTAATAGATCTGTATTTGCCACAGTTCCTTTTATTTCAATCCAATATATGAAGTATTAACCAATTGCCAATTTTACAGAATTTATATCTATTTAAGCTTACATGGACAAAGCTTAACTCAGTAAACAATTTACTACAGAAGGAAAACTAACCATATAAAGTATGCATTAAGAAATTATTACATGGTTATTTAGGAAGCAAGATTCAGTAAGTTTAGTCATTGATTATTTTGTTGCTTTTACTGGCTACACTGAGATCTATGAAAGTTCAAAATATGATTTCAAATCAGGGAAGAAGCCAGAGTAAAATTGGTTTCTTTTCCTAAGAACACTTGAAATCCTATCATTTAAACAAGTGGATTTATTATTCAACACTCTTTTAAGTAAAGGTGAGTGCTGAGAAACTATGCATCAATCAAGGTCCATCATGGGGCCACTGAAATTCCCATAAAATAACTAGGTTTAAACCAATCAAGTTTTCTCAATCTCAGCACTATTAACATTTGGGGCCTGATGACTATTTAGTGGAGGACTGCCCTATGTATTTCTGGTCTCTACCTACTAAATGGAAGTAACAACCCCCCTCTAATCAGTGACAACCAAAAATTTCTCCAGACATTGCTGAGAACCCTAAGAGCAAAACAGTCCTGGCTAAGATGCTCTTTTTAAACATATATGTTTCCAAAAATGAGTTTGGATTATAGTTTTGTCTCTGGTATAAAGATGAATATTAGCAAACAGAAGGAAACTTTTGTGATTGATATGGAAATAACTCCATGAGACTGTACTATGTGAAGAAAGTAGGTTGCAGAATAATACATCCTGTATAATTCCAGTTTATTTGGACTGTTTGGTTTTGTAAGACTACATTAAAGTATTATTTGTGTAACTAAAACAAAGAAAAGAAACAAAAAAGGTCATGAAACTTTCAAGTTAAACATTTAAAAAATTTTTAATTGTTGTTCAATTACAGTTGTCCCCATTTTCTTCTCATTGTTCGCCCATGCCCTGCCCACCCCCACTCCCACTCCCACATTCACCCCTCCCCTCACCACATTGTCCTTGTCCATGGGTCCTTTATATACATTTTCCTTGACTTCACCCTTTCCCTCCCATTACCTCCCTTTCCCCTTCCCTTTGGTCACTGTCAGTTTGTTCTTTATTTCAGTGTCTCTGGTTATATTTTGCTTGCTTATTTGTCTTGTTGATTAAGTTCCACTTGTAAGTGAGATCATATGGTATTTGTCTTTCACTGCCTGGTTTATTTCGCTTAGCATAATGGTTTCCAGTTCTATCCATGCTGTTGTAAAGGGTAGGAGCTCCTTCTTTCTTTCTCTCTGCTGCATAGAATTACACTGTGTAAATGTACCATAGTTTTTTGATTCACTCATTTACTGATGGGCACTTAGGCTGTTCCCAGCACTTGGCTATTGTAAATTGTGCTGGTATGAACATTGGGGTGCAAAGGTTCTTTTGGATTGGTGTTTCAGGGTTCTTAGGATAGAATCCTAGCAGTGGAATTGCTGGGTCAAAAGGCAGATCTATTTTTAGTTTTCTGAGGAAATTCTATACTGTTTTCCATAGTGGCTGCACCAGTCTGCATTCCTACCAACAGTGCACTAGGGTTCCCTTTTGTCCACAACCTCACCAGCACTTGTTTGTTGATTCATCTATGATGGCCATTCTGACTGGTGTGAAGTAGTATCTCATTGTAGTTTTAATTTGTATCTCTCTGATGGCTAGCAATATTGAGAATCTTTTCATGTGTCTCTGGACCCTCTCTGTATGTCCTCTTTGGAGAAGTGTCTGTTCAGATCCTTTGCCCATTTATTAACTGAGTTGTATGTCTTCCTGGTGTGGAGTCATGTGCGTTCTTTATATATTTTGGAGATCAAACCCTTGTCTGAGGTGTCACTGGCAAATATATTTTCCCATACATTTGGTTCCCTTTTCATTTTGCTGATGTTTTCTTTAGCCGTGCCGAGCTTTTTAATTTGATGACATCCCATTTGTTTACTCTTTCTTTTATATCCCTTGCTCTAAGGGGCATATTGGTGAATATATTGCTTTGTGGGATATCTGAGATTTTCCTGCCTATGTTCTCTTCTAGGATTTTTATGATGTCACGGCTTGTATTTCTTTAATCCACCTTGAATTTATTTTTGTGTGTGGCGTAAGTTGGTGGTCAAGTTTCATTTTTTTGCATGTAGCTGTCCAGATCTCCCAATACCATTTGTTGTAGAGGCTATTTTTACTCTGTTTCAGACTTTTTTAAAATAAAGAGCTTATTTACTCATTTTTTAGAGAGAGGGGAAGGGAGGAGGAAAGAAAGGGAGAGAAATATCGATTGGTTGCCTCTCCTACGGGGACCAGAGCCACAGTCTGGGAATCACACTGGCGACTTTTCACTTTTCAGTATGATGCCCAAAAAAGTGAGCCACACTGGTCAGGGCTAAAGTTCAACAGACTTTGATTTGAGTCCTAGCTACATGACCTTGGGGAAAACTTTTTAAACAATATTAGCCTCCCAGTTCCCTCTTCTATAAAACGTAAATGGTAAAATTGATTTCATAGGCTTGTTACAAAATTAAATGAGATACACTCATGGGAAGTAGCCAGCATGGTGTGCTGGATCACAGCACCTCCTTGATCTTCAGTAGCTAGTTTGTTTTAATCTGAGTTTGGGTAAGGATAGAATATAATACTACAGCCAGGTGATCCTGTTCCTGCATTCTAGGTACATTTAATCTTCTCACTCTTTATTATGATCAAGGTCCACCTCCTGCCTTCTGAACCATCACAAATGCCTGGTCTGCCATATACTTATCTGACAGTGAGGATATCATCTCTAGGTTTACCATAATCAAAGAAGATACGTATGAAGAGACAAAGGAGGAGCAATGCTTAAAAACTGAGTCACCTACCTTAGTGTTTCTCCTGATGTGACATGGAGACACCTAAATCTGAATCATCTGGGTTCTTATTACCATGCAGATAGTCCACTGAATCAAAACTTCTGAGTGTAGAGACCTAGAATCTGCTATTCCAACAGGACCACTATGCCCTCACTGCACTGTAAAGTTTGAGGGTCACCACCCCAGCACCTGACCACAGCCCAAGCACTGTGTATCCAAACACTATGTATACTTATCTTCTATGTACTGGGGGAAAAACCAAGAGAACAGAGAGAAGTCCAGTCATCCTAAAACCTTCTTACCTTTACTGGAGTTAATCCTTCCTCTGATCCAAAATCTATTATAACAGTGGTCCAGACAAGCCTTCCTTAAACCATCCCTGTGTAACAATATCACTCAAGGTGCTAAAATAAATACCTCCAGAGTGGAAATATCCCATGATGTGGAGTTAGTCACACTTTGGTTCAACTAGCAGCTCTGTCACTCAGTGGAGAAAATCACTTATAGTCAGTAAACTTCAGTTTCTAAATTATCTTTAAAAAGAAGAGAACAGGGGTGGGGGGAGAAAAAAAAAAGAAGAGAACAGTACTTCTCAAGGTTAGGAGGACTGAAAGAAGCCATGTATGTGTAAATCACCTTGGTAGAGAGCTGGCTCATAGCATATGCTAAATAGATGTTAATTCTCATGGTTCATTGCGAGGTCTGACCTGATTTCTTTCAAACAGGTCAAATATCTAGAAGCTACCCTTCAGAGAGAGAGAGGTCTTTGATGCATTCTGCTTCATAACTCTCCTTACCTACAAATCAAACATTACACTTGCCTATACTAAACTTAAATATTTTCAATTTCCCCAAATTAGATGCATGATTTCCACTTTCTCTTGCTAAGGCCCATCTTCCAAGGTTCCCAGAAAGACAGGTGTTGTGTCACTGTGGCCACAGCTTCAGGATGCATGCAAGCTGGTATTTTCCATACAGTCCTCTCCATAAAAAATTCACCTTGGTTCTTGCCTCTGCCTTCTATCATGACTTCACATTCAGAAGACCCTCCCCCGGTCCCCCACACTATCTCTCTGATTCTGGGGAGAGAACATCATCCAGAGGAACCACAGGCTCAAAACTCTCATCGTTCAGTCCCATGACTAAGGGGTTCCTAGAAGACAGAAATTCCTGCCCAGTGAAAGGCAAAACACTAGTTTACCTTTGTACTTATGATTCCTGTCCATACTTTTAAATCTTCATAATCAAACAACTTATATCCCTGAAATTATTGTTCCCTGATAGTCTAAAACAATTAAGAATTTGGGTCTGTCTTCTCTCTAGGTATCTCTTGTTGCCTATTCATTTCTACTTCCTGCAGTTTCCTGCTCTCTCATATTTTTATGTCCACCTTGCATGTCCCAGCTAATAATCCTTCCCTACGTGACCTGTGGGCCCTTATGTCTTGTTCTAAAGCCTAATTCATCCTAACTTTTTTCTCACTCACTTCACTCTGGATACTTGAAATTATGGTATGATGTTCCTCTATAATTTTAAAAAATATTTCAAGTAAAATGTGATATTTAAAATCAAATTCAAAAGTAGATTTTATTTTAATTTAAAACTTGGTTATGTGATATTCTCATGATGGAATATGTTTGTGCATTATGGTATGCTATTACTCAAATCCTTTGATCATCAATTAAATGTGCCATTTGCTCTCATTTAAAAGACGGAACAAAGTTATTCCCATCTCTTCTGGGCTTTTATGTCTATGGCCAAAACAAATTACTGTAGACAGATTTCTGTAGCCTTTCTTTCAAAATCCTGCTTTCGATGTTTTTTTCTTTTTAAAATTTATATGTCTCATGCAGTTTAAGTGAAATAATCTACAATAAAAACCTAACTGGCCTGGTATTTTTAGAGCCCTTTTTACTACGAAATAAACACTCACAAATTGGGAGAACTGCAGTGGTTAAGTAAGTAAGCTAGAAGGAAGGCTGCTCGTTCATAGACCCGCCCACACCCATTGTTTACACAGCCTATTCCATGAGCAGAATGCTGACATAACACAATTCACAAAATTTCCAAACACAGGTCCAATCAAAACAAAGTCTGCAATTTTTACTTTGCTTACAGAACCTCTTACTTGCTCACTCATTAGTTCCAGGGGAAAAAAAAAAGAGTTGGTTTTCCAAAATCCAAAGGCTTTAGAAAACAAGCTTGAACTAAACAGTATGAGTGATTCAAACAATCCTATAGAAACATATCTATAATCATGTAATTTGGACAGACATGGGGGGGTGTCAGGGGATGGAGAGGTTAAGCAAAAAAAAAAAAAAAAACCACAACAATAACCACCCCCCCAAAAACAGAAAAAGGACTCATGGACGTGGACAACAGTGTGGTGATTGCTGAGGGGGTAGGAGGGACATATAAGGGGACTAAATGGTAAAAAAAAAAAAATACAATAAAGGTTAAAGCAAAAAAGAAAAAACTTAAAAAAAAAACAAAAAAATATACTTATTATAAGTAGGTCATGTGTTTGATAAATACAGGGTCCAGCACAAATAACACCCCTTTTTATTACAAAATATTTTATTACAAAATCATAAGCATGTAATTCTGTAACAACAATATCACACTCAAGCACACCATATGAAATTTTAGGTGAAATGTTCAAATTAAAACTATAAATTATTACACCCATGTTATTGCCCTACCAACCACACTCAAGCAGGCATTACTTCTGCCGGATCCTGTATTTTGCCAAACTTAAATGATCATTCCTTTGCAAGCACCTTCAATTCCCCACTTCCCCCTTTCTAAAGTACTGTGGAACATGCCTTGTAAAACTTGATCTCTGTGAGTCCAATTCTGTATGTTCCTTTCTCCAGGGTCCATATAGCTGATACTGTTGAGAAGAATATCCAACATACTTTGGCTCTGACTCCATGACCACGATCATGGAGGGACTCAGCACTGACTCAAACCCTCCTATGATTCCCCAGTCAATTTGCTTGGCAACTTTCTGAGCAATTATTTCATGTCTTCTTTCTCACCACACCACTGCCGCTTCCCTACAACTCCTGGCTGAGGACCTTGTCTCGTATTTGGTTGAGAAAATAGCAATTCGTAAGAAACTATCACATCTCATTACCAACCAGTTTACAAACTCAGTTACACACGCCCTGCTGTTTTCTGTCTTCCTTCCTGATCTAATGGAAGAAGTGTCTCTGTTCCTATGAAGTGAAGTCATCTACTTGGGTTCTGACACCCTTTCCTCTCCTCCCCTCTGCATCAGGACTGTCTACAGCAACGATCCCAGCTCTCTGGCATCATCACTGGATTACTTGAGTTAGTACAGAAACATGCTCTAAGATTTCCCTAACTCAAAAAAAAATTGTTTTTTCTCCTTGCCCTGGCTGGGTACTCAGTTGGTTAGAGCATTGTCCCAATACACTAAGGTTTCAGGCTCAGTCCCCAGTCAGGGCATACACTAGAAGAAGCAGTCAATGAATGCGTAAGTAACTGGAACAACAAATTGATGTTTCTCTCTCTCTTCCCCCTTTCCTCTCTCTTGCCCTTAAGTCAATTAAAAAAAAAAATAGTTCTCTTTGATCCTATACCTCCTTCATTTTAATTACTGCTTATTCTTTGCTTTCCCTTGTAGCGAAGTGTTCTGAGAAAGTTGTCTAAACTTGCCTTCTCTACTTCTCCATGTCACATTCATTATTTAGCCTTCTCTTATCTGGCTGCTATCCCTACCAATTTACTCATCAGAATCCATGATGCAAACCCAGGGATCTGCCTCTGCCCTCCTCCCTGCTCACCCCCTCAGCAGTGTCCCGGTGCTGAATCTTCTCAGGGCCAACACCTGGCACGTCTCCAGCACGCACATGCACCACACACCATGGAGCTGCTTGGCACACAAACACTTGGTCTTAGCTGGTGGTACACTACACTTGACATGTTTCTCTCCCCAGTCTAATTTGCTGGTACTTTCTCCTCAACCTGATTTTTAAATGTTGGAGTCTTCAGAGTTCAGTGATTCCCCCAGGAGATCTTTTCCAGTTCCAAGATTTTTAGATATCATTTATTGCTGATGCTCTCTGCCATAAAGAGTCTAAATCCAGTTTTTTTTAAAGTCATTATTTTTAAATTTATTTTTAGAGAGAGGGGGAAAGGAGGGAGAAAGGGAATGAAACATCAATGTGTGGTTGCCTCTCACAGCTGGCTACTGGGGACCTGGTGGGCAACCCAGGCATGTGCCCCAACTGGGAATTAAACCGGCGACACTTTGATTCACAGGCTCACACTCAATCCACTGAGCTACACCAGCCAGGGCTTAAATAAAGTATTTTTTAAAATTTTTAAATATATTTTATTGATTATGCTACTACAGTTGTCCCATTTCCCCTGCTGCACTTCCCCTCCACCCTGCATACCCCCACACACACTCGCCGCCTTTAGTTCATGTCCATGTGTCATACATATAAGTTATTTGGCTTCCACTCTTCCCATATTATTCTTACCTTCCCCCTGTCTATTTTCTACCTACCCTCTATGCTACTTCTTCTCTGTACCTTTTGCCCCTCTCTCCCTCTCCCCCTTTCCTGTTGATAACCTTCCATGTGATCTCCATTTCTGCAGTTCTGTTCCTGTTCTAGTTGTTTGCTTACTTTGTTTTTGTTTTAGGTGTTATTAATACTTGTGAGTTTGCTGTAATTTTACTGTACATATTTTTTATCTTTTCTTAGATAAATCCCTTTATCATTTCATATAATAAGAGCTTGGTGATGATGAACTCCTTGAACTTGACCTTACCTGAGAAGCACTTTATCTGCCCTTCCATTCTAAATGAAAGCTTTGCTGGATAGAGCAATCTTGGATGTAGATCCTTGCCTTTCATGATTTGGAATACTTCCTTCCAGTCCCTTCTTGCCTGTAGGGTTTCTTTTGAGAAATCAGCTCACAATCTCATGAGAATTCCTTTGTAGGTAACTGTCCCCTTATCTCTTGCTGCTTCTAAGATTCTCTCCTTATCTTTAATCTTGGGTAATATAATGATGATGTGCCTTGGTGTGTTCCTCCTTAGGTCCAACTTCTTTGGGGGACTCTGAGCTTCCTGGACTTCCTGGAAGTCTATTTCCTTTGCCAGATTGGGGAAGTTCTCCTTCATTGTTTGTTCAAATATGTTTTCAATTTGTTGGTCTTCCTCTTTTCCTTCTGGTACCCCTACAATTCGGATGTTGGAACATTTAAAGATGTCCTGGAGGTTCCTAAGCCTCTCCTCATTTTTTTGAATTCTTGTTTCTTCATTCTGTTCTGATTGAATGTTTCCTTCTTCCTTCTGGTCCACACCATTGATTTGAGTCCCAGTTTCCTTCCCATCACTATTGATTTCCTGTACATTTTCCTTTATTTCACTTAGCATAGCCTTCATTTTTTCATCTAATGTGCAACCAAATTCAACCAATTCTGTGATTATCCTGATTATTAGTGTTTTGAACTGTCCATCTAATAGGTTGGCTACCACTTAGTTGCTTAGTTGTGTTTTTTCTGGATCTTTAATCTGTTCTTTCCTTTGGCCATTTTTTTTTTGTCTTGATGCACCTGTTACGCTGTAAGGGGTGGAGCCTTAGGTGTTCACCAGGGCGGGGTAAACCGAGTCACTGGGTTGTGACGCTATATGTAGGGGAGCAATCTGAGAGGGATCAAAGGTGCTTGCTCTGCTCTCTGTTGGACTTCAGTCACTTTCCCACTTCCTCCAAGCAAATTGGGCCCGTCTGATGCTGATTCCCATGTGGGTGGGTTTGTGCACATTCTAGGACCCTGTGGGTCTCTCCAACAAACTTTCATGTGAGTCTTCGAGTTCCAGCTCCCCCTTTGTTTCACCTGGTTTATCTGAGCTTGAATGTGGAACGGTCTGGTCCGCCGTTGCCCTGCCAACCAGCTGCACCCTACTGTGCCCTGTTCCACAATCCGCTGCCTTGCTAGGTCCTCCAGCCACTGCCTTGCCACGAGTCCTCTCTGACCGGGCTGCCCGACTCCTCCTGTCCTACTCATCTGGATGAACTTATCTTCTTTAACTCCTTGGTTCTTGGACTTTTCTGTCAGTTCCAGTTGTTTCTTGTTTTTAAATGGTTGTTGTCCTTCTTTTGGCTGTGCGAGGAGGTACAGTGTGTCTACCTACACCTCCATCTTGGCTGGAAGTCTAAATCAATCCACTTTTGATATCTGACTGCCTACAGCTTTCAAGTCCCACATTCCCCTTTCCCCTTCTGTCCCACATCTGGACAAGCTGATAAGGAAACTGTTAAGAAGGGCTAGGTGCTCCCTCCTGGGGCACCAGAGGGAAGTTCAAACCTCTCAAAGCCCACAAAGGACAACTGTTGCCCCAAGCCCCATCCTGTATCATAAAAGCCAATCTGGTCTCCTTTCCAGCCAGATGAGAAGTACTCTGCACCAGTGCACTTTTCTCCAGTGCCATTGCTCTCCCTCTGATCCCAGCCACTACTATCTCCTACCTGCATGTTGTCTGTCACAGTCCCCTACCTGGTTTCCCCCTCTGTATTCTTGCCTCCTCCCCTAAGGTCCACTTTCTATAAGGCAGCAAGAGGAAGGAGTGTCAGGATGTAGCTTTCTTAGGGTGAGGAATTCTGTGAGTTCTGAATGCAGTAATGCTTTTTTTTTTTTTTAAGATTTTATGTATTTATTTCTACAGAGGGAAGGGAGGGGGAGAGAGAGAGAGAGAGAAACATTAATGTGCGGTTGCTGGGAGACATGGCCTCCAACCCAGGCATGTGCCCTGACTGGGAATCGAACCTGCAATGCCTGGTTCGCAGCCCGCGCTCAATCCATTGAGCTACACCAGCCAGGTGAACGCAGTAATGCTTTTGATGGGACTGGCTTCCTACTGAAGAACAGAGATCCAGTGATTTTCTGGGACATGACAATCTGAAGCTCAGTTACCACTGGACAAGCCCATTCTGGAGCTAACAACAAGAGTAGAGGATACTAAGGAAATCACTAGGTAGATACCACATGGTTCATATACTGACTTGGCAAAAGTCACCTTTACTTACTCCCAGATTCCAGGATGAGCATGTTCACTCCCCAGTTCCTGCTATGGATACTTTCAGTTGAAATTTGACACAAAGTGAAGGGAAACCCAGTAGTGAATCAGAAACTGGGCAGCAGAGTTCAAAGACTTAAGTCCTAGCCAGCTTTCTAAATGCTTAACATTTGCAGCCTCACTATTCTCATTTTCAAAGTGAAGATACAATATTTTTCACAAAGGGATGTTAAATGCATTTATGAATAAACAAACTATAGAACAGGATAGAAATATAACATCTTAATATAACATATTTGACACACCTTTTCATGTGCCCTTTAAAAAAGCACTTTTAATTTGACTTAAGTGTTTTTTATTACTATAATTATAGGAGAAACAGACTAAAGATCATCATGGAAACTGTAGCAACAGAGAGCTATACTCATAAGGTAAAAATTCTTGGATCTTAGAGTAATTTTTAGCTTATATTTCTCTAGATATGAGTAATTTCCTACACAATTTCATTTTCCATCACATTCTCTGGCCTCCATTCATCCAAAGGTTACATGTAAGAATAAGAATAGGCACAGTTTCATTAAACAATCATATATTAATATACTGTTAAAACTGATGGAAAAACAAAATTCTCTTCTCAGAGACTTGGTTTACTATAAAAACTTTACCATAATGTATCTACATTCAAAATAAACTTGAGTACCTATTTTGTCCCTCACTTTGGAGAGGTAGCCATAACAAAAGAGTTTAAGTTGCTGCACTCATGGAGCTTGCTTTCCAGTGAGGGGAGGAGGAAGAGGGAAGGCATAAAGTGAACGAGATAATGACAATGGTAACTGTCCTAGAGGAAATAATCACAATGCTGTGATTATAGAAAAACAGGGAAGAAAGAATGGATTTACTTCACATAAGTAAGGGAAGGTGACTCTGAAGACTAAGTGTGGAACCAAGAACTAGTACAAGAAATAGCACCCCAGGCTGTGTAATCAGCAAGTTCAGATCAAAGGCAATAAAGTGGCATGAAGTAACCACACCAAGTACACTGTTGCTGGGCCACAGAGAGCAGAGGGAAGAATGGTATGTGACGGACGAAGATGAGGATGAAACAGGGATCCAATTAAGTAGAGTCTCTAGAATATGGTAATAGACTGTGGATGTTATTTCAAGTGCAACAGGATGAAACTAAAGGGTATTCAGTAGGAAGTCACTTCATTTGATTTATATTTTCAAAAGTATTACATTTGAGCTTTAAGTTGTAGATGATGAGGAACAATTAAAGTGTTTCTGAGGAAGGCAGTGGCATGAACTATAATTTTTTTTTAAAAATTTTGTCGTTCAAGTACAGTTTTCTGTCTTTTACTCCCATCCCAGCCCACCCCAAAAGCCCTCCCCACCTCCCTCCCATTTCCACCCTTCCTTGTTTTTGTCCATGTGTCCTTTATACTTATTCCTGTAAACCCTTCACCCTTTCCCCTGAAATTCCCTCCCCTCTCCCCTCTGGTCACTGTCAGCCTGTTCTCTATTTCAGTGTCTTTGGTTATATTTTGCTTGCTTATTTGTTTTGTTGTTTAGGTTACTGTTAAAGGTGAGATCTTATGGTATTTGTCCTTCACTGCCTGGTTTATTTTGCTTAGCATAATGCTTTCCAGTTCCATCCATGCTGTTGCAAAGGGTAGGAGCTCTTTCTTTCTTTCTGCTGCACAGAATTCCATTGTGTAAATGTACCATAGTTTATTGATCCATTCATTGACTGATGGGCACTTAGGTTGCTTCCAGCACTTGGCTATTGTAAATTGTGCTTCTATGAACATTGGGGTGCAAAGGTTCTTTTGGATTGGTGTTTCAGGGTTCTTGGGATATAATCCTAGCAGTGGAATTGCTGGATCAAAAGAAAGATCCATCTTTAGTTTTTTGAGGAAATTCCATACTGTTTTCCACAGTGGTTGTACCAGTTGGTAATCTCACCAACAGTACACTAGGGTTCCCTTTTCTCCACAACCTCTTCAACACTTGTTTGTTGCTTTGTTTATGATGGCCATTCTCACTGGTGTGAAGTGATATCTCATTCTGGTTTTAATTTGCATCTCTCTGATAGCTAGTGATACTGAGCATCTTTTCATGTGTCTCTGAGTCCTCTGTATGTCCTCTTTGGAGAAGTGTCTGTTCAAATCCTTTGCCCATTTTTTAATGGGTTGCTTGTCTTCTTACAGTGGAGTCCTATGAGTTCTTTATATATTTTGGAGATTAAACCCTTGTCTGAGGTATCATTGGCAAATATGTTTTCCCATGTGGTTGGTTCTCTTGCTGTTTTGATTACAGTGGCCTTGTAATACAGTTTGGTATCAGGTATTGTGATCCCTCCTAGTTTGCCCTTCTTTCACAAAATTGCAGCAGCTATTCGGGGTCGTTTATGGTTCCATATAAAGTTTTGAAGTGTTTGCTCTATATCTGGGAAATATGCCATTGGTACTTTAGAAGGTATTGCATTGTAACTATGCTTTATGAAGACTGGGTTAGCAACACTGTTTAAGATAGACTGCCAGAGGAAAAAGAGACTGGAGATAGAGACACTGCCAGCTAACAATAGGGGACTTAAGAGTTGGAAAATTTTAGTTTAAGTAATAGCTAATAAGCTTAATAATCAATGCATGTAAAAGCTTTTGTTCCAGGAACTGAAGGTATGACCCACCCTGACTCCAGGAGACCATAAACATTTCCAGCTTTGTTCTCAGAAAGACTGCAGGCAGCTCAAGATGATATTGGAGCCATTGTACTCCAGGGTGAGATGACCACCGCCCAGGACCCAGCTAAAGACCACCTTCTGGGGCATAGCTTAAGACCACCACCCAGGGCAAAAATGCTGAAGTCATGTTTTCATCCAATTACCATTTCCCTGAATTTCAAAACCCCTCACACCACACCTTGTTTATTCCCTGCTATAAAAACCTTGGCCTGGAGAGAAAAGACAAGATGGTCTGTCTTTTCTCTAGGGTATGAACCACCATCTTCTCAGATCACCGGCCATGTGAATAAAGCACCCATAAAGATTCAATCCCTGTCTCTGCTTATTGGGTTTGGTCGTGACAGGCAGCCTGAACTCCAGTGTCTTTTCCGGTTCACTATTGCATAGAGTCAAATTGTAGTAAGTGCCTGAACTATAATGATAGCAAAGGACTAAAAAGAAGGGATGTAGGAAGACATACCACCTAGGCAGAATGAATAGAACTTGGTTTGACTGGAGCAAAACAGGAGGAGTTGGAACTGTGGAGTAGGTTTTTCACCAAGAGACTAAATGAATGCTGCTATAAGGAAGACACACTAAGTATGAAGGCAGAGGCCCAGGTAAAGAGAAGATAACACATTCAGTTTGAGTCATGACCCCACTTCCTTCTCATTCTGCAGATACCACCCTGCTACTTCACTGTATCATTCCATTTCAGCACTCCAGTTGTTTCTCATCCAAAGCTGGGCACCAATATCATTAGATCCAAGCCACACACCAAACCTGCTGAAGAAGGATGTGCAAGTTATTTTTTAAAAATTCCATTGTTGAGTCTGATGTACAGCTATGGTTGAAACTCACTGGCTCAAGCAGAGTACAAAAACAAGAATGACTTCTTATATTTTGGGGGTAGAAGATTATTTTGGTCATTTTCCTTCTGCTTAAAGAACAACTTCGGTATTTCATCTACTGTGGGGTCCAAGCACTTACATTTTGAAATGTACATAATTTTATTATTATTTTCCTTTTATTTTTTATTTATATTTAGTAAAGGCAATATACTGATATTGTTTAGGAAGATTATTTGTGAATTTCACTTAAGGATAGCTAAGGGAACATTGGAAAATATCTATTCTAAACAACTGGCATTGGGTCTGAAAGGGTTGGCAATCCTGCTATGCCGTAAAATAATCTGTTCCACACACTGTACTCAGACCACTTTCAAAGCCCTTCCCCCACTTAAAATCCCTTCTACACCCTCCTGCTGCTCAGATAAAAACAAGCCTCCCTAGAATTTGCCTGGAGAGCCTCACCTTGCACCCTCCATCCCTAACTGTCTCCTTGTGTTAGTCATGCTCCCTCCCACTACATGCTGCCTAATTCCTGTATCCCCTTCCTGCTACTCCTCACCTCCTGAAAACCTAACCCCACTTTTTAAACATTATATTTTATTGATTATGCTATTACAGTTGTCCTGATCTTTCCCCCTGAGCTCACCACCCAGCACCCACTACTCCCTCAGGCAATCCCGACACCATTGTTCATGTCCATGAGTCATGTGTATTAGTTCTTTGGCTACTCCATTTCCTATACTGTACTTTATATCCCCATGGCTATTCTGTAATTACCTATTTGTACTTCTTAATCCCTTCACCTCTCACCCATTCTCCCACACTCCCATCCCATCTGGCAACCATCAAAATACTCTCCATCAATGATTCTGTCTCTTTCTTTCTTGTTTGCTTGGCATTTTTAAAATTCAACTGTTGATACATATATATTTATTGTTCTTTTATTGTCTATAGTTTTTACCTTTTTCTTAAATATGTACCTTTAACATGTCATATAATAATGGTTTGGTAATGATGAATTCCTTTATCTTTTTCTTGTTTGGGAAGCTCTTTATCTGCCCTTTGATTCTAAATGATAGCTTTGCTGGATAGACCAATCTTGGCTGTAGGTCCCTGCTTTGCATGACTTTGAATATTTTTGCCAATCCCTTCTAGTCTACATAGTTTCTTTTGAGAAATCAGCTGACAGTCTTATGAGAACTCCCCTGTAGGTAACTAACTGCTTTTCTCTTGCTGCTTTTAAGGTTCTCTCCTTATCTTTAATCTTTGGCATTTTAATTATGATGTGTCTTGGAGTGGGCCTCTGCATCCATCTTGCTTGGGACTCTCTGTGCTTCCTAGAATTGCATGTCTATTTCCTTCACCAAATTAGGGAAGTTTTCTTTCATTCCTTTTTCAAATAAATTTCCATTTCCTTACTCTTTCTCTTCTTCTAACACTCCTCTGATGTGAAAGCTGGAATACTTGAGGTTGTCTCAGAAGTTTTTTACACTATCCTCATCTTCTAAAAATTCTTTTTTCTTCTTATTGTTCTGGGTGGTTGTTTTTTTTTTGGGGGGGGGTTGCTTCCTTATGTTCCAAACCATTGATTTGATTCTTGGCTTCATCCACTATACTGCTGTTTCCCTGTAAATTGTTATTCACTTCAACTAGTGTACCGTTTCTCTCTGGAAGGAGGTCAGAAACCTTTTTTTTTTTTATGTTGTTGAGTTCCTTGAGCATCCTTATAACCAGTGTTTTGATCTCTATATTGCTTATCTACATTTTGTTTAGTTCCTTTTCTGAAGTTCTGCTCTTTCATTTGGGCCACGTTTCTATGTCTCCTCTTTTTGACAGCCTCCCTGTGTTTGTTTCTATAACAAAGTGCCCGGGGCCACTCTGTTTGTTTTTATAGCAAACACAGGGAGGTAGAGCTACTATAACTCCCTGTCTTGGTAGTGTGGCCTAATGTAGTGTCCCCTAGGGTCCAGTGGCACAGCCTTCCCTGCCACCCAAGCTAGGTACTTGAGGAGTGCCTTCATGTGGACTGAGTACATCCTCTTCTTGTAGTTCAGATTTGGTTGCCATTGGCAGGTTAATGGGAAGGATTTACCTAAGCTAGTCAGTTGCAAGGACTAGCTATGGCCACTGACCACCAACCTCCACCCTCCATGAAGGATTAGCTGTGCAAGTGCAGAGAGGTGGTGCTCCAATGTGGTCTAGAGCTGCCCACTGGGTACACAGGTCCTGGGGTTTCTAGTGTGGTGCAGGCGAAAGTCAGTTCCCACCTGTGCTTTGCTTGGGTCCACTCTGCATGAGCTGTAGAGCAATATGAGCTGCTACTTGTACTGGGCTTGGAAGTTCCCAGGTGAAGCCAACCTAAGAATGTAGGCTGGCTGCTCCTAGGGCTGGGCCTGGGGCCACTTAGCAAGAAGTACAGGGGCAGGGAGCTCACTGAGGCTGGCTATTCCTTGTTTGATAGGATTTAGGAGGTTGTGAGGCATAAACCAAGACCAGCCATTCATATGGAAAAGTCACAGTTAACAGCTTGGATGGGCTTGTAGGTTGCATGAGATGGAGTCTCAGATATGGTACTGCCACCGCTGGCTCTGTTTCTCTATAGCTCAGAAAAGGAATAATGCCTTTGCCCATCTCTCTATCTGGGAGAAAGCTGTCCCACAGCTCCTACCTTGATGCCAGACACTTCAGTTCCTCCCTATATGCCACTGGTCCCTTTCAAGCTGCTGAATGATCCTAACCCCTCTTCAGATGTCAGCCCCAGCCAAGACCACTTCACATCTGTTTTCCATGATTCTCTCAGGCCACCATTCTCCCAAGGCACAGTCCCTTGGTCTGAGTAAACACTGACTAATGGCAGCCTGTCCCTCCTGGACAATATACTCCACAGGGCAGGGCCTGAGTCAGCTTAAGCTCCCATTGTATGTTCAGCACAGCACAAGCATTCTATCTGGTGAATGAAGGAATGGAAGAACAGAGAAAGAAACTCCATTAGAGGCCCCTGGTTTCCAATACAAGAATGAATGTTTATAGCAATGACTTCCTTCTAGGGTTTGAGAGGAATGCATTCATTTCAGTACAGTGAGTCTCTTGTTTAGGTGTAACCCTTCTATACTTCACTGCCCCTATCAAAGTTTTGTGAGAACCCTCTGTAGAAGAGTGAGAACATCTATTACGTACAAGTTTTCATAGCTCATATGAACCTTCTCTCCTAGTAAACATTTGTCTTATTTTTAGGATCACTTATACTAGCTGGCATCTATCTGCTACATGTAGTATAGCTACTCATAATAATAGATATTTTTAAATGTTTTCTTCTTTCATTTGGTGTAAATCTAGACAATAAAACCTCATTTCTAAATTTTCATTGTCAAATCTTCAAGTTTACAGACAAATGCAAATAGATGCTATTAGAAATACCAGAGAATATTTGGTGGATGAAAATTGGTGCAGATGAACCACTACTGAGAGCTCCTGTAGTGTAGCAGTTAAGAATCATGAATCTTAAAGCAAAGCTTCATAATGGTGCCCACTACTCACTAGCTATAGACTTAGGAAAGTCTATACAGTATAGACTTAGGAAAGCTACTTAATCTCTCTGTACCTTAATTTTTTCATCTACAAAATAGAGAGGTTATTGAAGGGATTAAATGAGAAATTATCTCAAAGTGTGTGACACTTTTTAAACAGTTAATCAGTGTGCAGTAAAAACACTATTACTGCTGCTATCGATCCATATATTACTGTGTAAAATATACAGGAGGTCTAAATGAAAGCCAGAGTGGCTGTTTCACTTTCACTGAAGAGCAGTAAGGTGTTTAGTGCAGTACCTTCCTTTACCAAGTGGGAAACATCCAGCAAATTCCTTACATCTCATGTCACTCATGACATGGCAGATAATTATACGTGCCTTCTGGTATCACAAGATTGTTATAAGGATCAAATGAGATAATATATGGATTTGGTTTGAAATCTACCAGACAGTATCCAAATCTAAAGTATTAATATAATTTTTTGTTAGAAATTTACTACATCTCAGTAACTTATAGGTATAGCAGATCACATATAAATAGCAAATCACTTTTTTCTTAAAAAAATGTAACAACCTAAGGAATAAAAGGCACCCATTTTACCTTACTGAACCAAGAATAAACAAACCTGTCTCCATCATGAACATAGTCAAGTGTTTTTTTTAGCTTCAATCAAAATGTTCTCTCTAGAACTAGTCAAGTAAGATTATGCTAAGCTGTACACTGTAGTACATCTCCTAACAAGAAAGCAAATCCACACAATACAATCTATTTTTAGCAATATAAAAGTACAATTAACAAAAGCAATCATTTTCAAAAGCTTTAAATAATGTAGTATTAAGCATTTTAGAATCATTTGATTTATTTCCTTTTAAAGCAACAGCTAAATGGAAATCTGCTGAAGCATTTCTTCACACAATCAAGAGGGGGAAAGCCTGCATCTAACACACACATACCGCCTTATACTGCTAGCCTCTCATCAGTTCCAGTTCAGTTAACCTCTGTGAAACTCGAATAGGAAAAATAACCTGTACTGCTACTGTGGCTTAGACCACATAACTTTCTAATGGAACTGTTCCAAGGCTTAAAGTTCCATTTGAAAGTCACTAACAAAACCTTTGGAAATGTTAAGGGAAAAAAAAGCCAAAGAACTGAAGGTCTGGCAAGCCCTGAAGACTATGCTTATCCACACTTATGAAAAGTAATCACAGGTCTAGTCTTCTTCTTCCCTCTCCATTTTCTTCAAAGCAATCTACTAACAAAATGCAATTTCTTTTTTTCCATTGAAAAAAGGATGAAGGAATAGAGATTGAGTCTGCATAAACTAAATATGGAAAAAAATCATTTATGCAACCACATAACAAGAACTACAATAGTTCTTAACTAATCTACACTGAAATCTGCTGGTTTAACACCTAATAATTTAAATTAGTTACTTTCTGTGTAAGAAACACTACACTCTTAGTGCTAGCCCAGACACAGAGGCCACCTACTTAGACAGTTTTATATATCTATTTTTAAGTGAGAGGTAATAGCAGGTTTCCAAGTTTAAAAAGTATTTCCAGAAACCAAGTCCCTTAATATACTCCTAACCTCAGATTAGCAATATTGCATTACTTTCTATAATAAGATACACACCTACATTTTGCTTACTTAAAGAAGCATTTATACCTGTATCCATGTAATATAGAAGGCACATGGTTCTTGACTACTATAATCTTGGGAGAAAACTGAAAAAATCAATTAGGATTTTGGCTGAACTCAACAACCAGCATAATAAACTCATTATCATGCAAATCACCTATAATGCCAAATATACAAAATTGCTGTATTAAGCTCAGAGGAGGAAAACTTCTTCCCCATCCATGTAACTGGAGACTAAATGGAAGACTCCAGGGTGCTGCTGGCTGTATGAACTGGGGAACTCCCCATTGGAGGCAGTGATGTCCTAGAAGAGAAGACAGGGTGTTAACCTGACTGAGGGCCACTGAAGAAAGAGCCAGTTCTCTGGTATACCTTAGTGGATTGAGCATGGCCTGAGATGATAAGGGATGTTGGTTTGATTCCCAGTCAGGACACATGCCTGGGTTGCAGGCCAGCCACCAGTAGGGGGTTCGCAAGAGGCAACCACACACTGATGTTTCTCTCTCTCTTTCTCCCTCTCTTTTAAAGGAAAAAAAAATGGACTTCCGGCCAAGATAGAGGCATAGGTAGTCGCACGGTGCCTCTTCAAGCAACCAAAACTAAGGACAACAAAAACTGAGAAACAAGAAACAACCAGAACAGAGAGAAATGAACTGAATGGAAGTCAAACTACCATACATCCAGACCGGTAAGGAGGGACGGAGTCGGAGGCCTATGGAGAGGGGTCGAGGGGTCCTAGCAGAAAAAAGCGGTGTCTGGCAGATGTGGGCACGCAGGGTGCAGACGGCAGTTGGCGGACCCCAGACACGCAGGGGCAGCTGACGGACTGACGGCAGACCCTGGGGCGGGAGGCAACCAGCAGACTCAGTGAGGGGCGCAAGGCACCTGGCTGTCTGCAGCCACACATTCGTGTGCAGACAAACTAAGCGAAAATGGGCAGCACCCGCGCAACCCAGGGACCCAGTGCCGGGAAACAAAGTCTAAGAGCACCGACTGAAAACACCTGTGGGAGCTGGGGCTGGGAGATTCTCTCAGCCCCACAGTAGGCTCTTCGGGGAAACCCACAGAGTCCGAGAAAGTACACAAGCCCACCAGCCCAGGAGCCAGCACCAGAAGGGCCCAATCTGCTTGTGGGAAGCGGCAAAGGGGACTGAGGTCCTAGAGAAAGCAGAGCAGGTGCCATTGTTCCCTCTCAGACCACGCCCCCACATAAAACGTCACAACCCAGAGACTGGGGTGCCCCGCCCTGGTGAACACCTAAGGCTCTGCCGCCCTTATGAAACAGCCCCAACCAGATCAAAGGAAAATAAAAAATAAAAAAGATGGCTCAAACAGAATTGAAAGCCCCAGAGCCAATTTTTTTAAGTGACCGAGAGATAGCCAACCTATCAGATGCACAGTTCAAAGCACTGGTGATCAGGAAGCTCACAGAGTTGGTTGACTCTGGTCATAAATGAGATGAACAAATGCAGGCTACGATAAGAGAAATGAAGGAAAACGCATAGGGAACCAATAGTGATGGGAAGAAAACTGGGACTAAAATCAATGGAGTGGACCAGAAGGAAGAAGGGAACAACCAAACAGAAAAGAATGAAGAAACAAGAATTCAAAAAAATGAGGAGAGGCTTAGGGACCTCCAGGACATCTTTAAACATTCCAACATCCGAATTATAGGGGTACCAGAAGGAAAAGAGGGAAAACAACAGTGGAAAAGTTATTTGAACAAATAATAAAGGAGAAATTCCCCAATCTGGCAAGGGAAATAGACTTCCAAGAAGTCCAGGAAGCTCAGAGAGTCCCAAAGAGGTTGGACCCAAGGAGGAACACGCCAAGGCACATCATAATTACATTAGCCAAGGTAAAAGTGAAGGAGAGAATTCTAGAAGCAGCAAGAGATAAGGGGAAAGTTACCTACAAAGGAGTTCCCATCAGAATGTCAGCTGATTTCTCGAAGGAGACCTTTCAGGCAAGAAGGGGCTGGAAAGAAGTATTCCAAGTCATGAAAGGCAAGGACCTACATCCAAGATTGCTCTATCCAGCGAAGCTTTCATTTAGAATGGAAGGGGAGATAAAGTGCTTCTCAGATAAGACCAAGTTAAAGGAGTTCATCATCACCAAGCCCTTATTATTTGAAATGTTAAAGGGACTTACCTAAGAAAATGAAGATTAAAAATATGAACAGTAAAAAAAGACTTCAAACTCAGTTAGTAACAACCATACCTAAAACAAAAGCAAACTAAGCAAACAACTAGAACAGGAACAGAACCACAGAAATGGAGATCACATGGAAGGTTAGCAACAGGGAAGTGGGAGGAGGAGGGAGGGGGAAAAGATACAGAGAATAAGTGGCATAGACAATAGGTAGAAAATAGACAGGGGGAGGGCAAGAATAGTATGGGAAATGTAGAAGCTAAAGAACTTATGACACATGGACATGAACTAAGGGGGGAATGTGGGTGGGAGGGGGTGGGCAGGGTGGAGGGGAGTGAAAGGGGAAAATGGGACAACTGTAATAGCATAATCAATAAAATTTAAAAAAAAGAAAAAAAATGAAAGAGCCAGTTCTCCCAGCACCAGGTAGAAAGTTCACAAGCAGATCAGTGAATCAACCCTGCCATAATTTGTCAATGGATATTTTTTTTCTGGGGACAGTTAAAAGATAAACAATCAGTCACTTGAAACGATTTGAGATAGTAATTATAAATAGAGGCAAAGAACCCTGGCAAGCATGGCTCAGTGGGTTGCAGCATGACTTCAAAAACTGAAAGGTGCTGGTTCCATTCCCCGTCAGGGCACATGCCTTGGTTGTGGGTTTAGTTCCTAGTCACAGAGCATGCAAGGCAACAGATCAATGTTTCTCTCTCACACTGATGTTTCTTTCCCTCTCCCCCTCTCCTTCCTCTCTCTCTAAAACCAATGAAAAAAAAAAATGTCCCTTGGTAGGGTAATTAATTCATTAATTACCTGAGGCAAAGAAAGTAGATCAGATTTTACCTGACTCCATTTCCAATACAGAAGTTTGCTTTGGATGGAGCAGTTAACTACTTCCAAATCAGAAGTAACCACATTCTAAAGGATTAGTTAACAAGCCAGATAAACTAAAAAGAAAAGATTTAAAGTAAGTATAAAGGCAAAAATAATGGTTATTTTGCCAAGTTATTTTCTTTTTTATACTTCATCCTCAAACTAAAAATCAACTGAATAGAAAATATTAGATAATTGAGACCAATGTGACTAGAAACATCCCAAATACACATAAGAACAATGTGTTTTACGCTTATTACAATTGCCAAAAGTTCTATTATTGCTATAGACTCAGATGAAAAATGGCAACCTACAGTGTTTGTTAAAAGCCATATATGAAAATGCAGATGGGTACAGATTGTGTCAAACTACACAGAAATGTTAGTTAAACAATAAAAGGAATCATAGGTCTGTAACCTATGTCTCAAATTTACAAGAGGACATTGCAGTGTTCTTGCTAGACACTTCATTTATAAAGACATCATAAAAATATCCTGAAAATGTAAAGAAGACAGTTAATTAAAACCTCATGACTGTGGGCTGATTTCATGTATTTTAGAGGCTCACTTAGATAAGACTCTCAGAGAAGCCAACGGGAGATTGTTTTGAAAGATGCTCAGTATCACTAGCCATCAGAGAGATGCAAATTAAAACCACAATGAGATACCACTTCACACCAGTCAGAATGGCCATCATAAACAAAGCAACAAACGACAAGTGTTGGAGAGGTTGTGGAGAAAAGGGAACCATAGTGCACTGTTGGTGGGATTGCAGTCTAGTGCTACCACTATGGAAAACAGTATGGAATTTCCTCAGAAAACTAAAAATGGAACTGCCATTTGACCCAGCAATTTCACTGCGAGGATTATATCCTAAGAACCTTGAAACACCAATTCAAAAGAACCTATCCAACCCAATGTTCATAGCAGCACAATTTACAATAGCCAAGTGCTGGAAGCAACCTAAGTGCCCATCAGTCAATGAATGGATCAAAAAACTATGGTACATTCACACAATGGAATTCTATGCAGAAGAAAGAAAAGGAAAGAAAAGGAAGGAAGGGAGGGAGGGAGGGAGGGAGGAAAGAGCGAGCAAGCTCCTACCCTTTTTGACAGCATGGATGGAACTGGATAGCACTATGCTAAGTGAAATAAGCCAGGCGGTGATGAAGACCCCAGCTCGTGGGGTCCACGACACTGAGAGACATTCACAGGGACTACTGAGTCCTGTGGAGGAAAAGGGCAGGTGGCTTCACTATCAAGAGGAGCCAAAAGCCATAGCCTCTGCCATGAGAGGCCTTTATTTCTTTTGCTGGGCTCATTACATGATGGTCCTCACTTACTATGCACAGGTTCGCTTTATGTGGTTACCTTTGACAGAAAACAAAGGAGCCTAGGCCGCTAATCACATCACAGAAGAAGGATATTTGCAAATGAAAAGGGAAAAGTAGTTAAACCAGTTACACTCCTCCTTGGAAGATTTAGCATGGATTTCAGAAAGTTACAGTAAGCACTTGCTGTCTCAGTTCAAGGTGAGGGAATTTTAGCAAAAGCAAGTCTCAAAGCGGCCTAGATACATTGCAGGCCTGATTCCCCACGGGAGAACCTATCTGTGGGCGTGGGACCTGTGCATCTCTGAGTGGGAGCTGGGCCCACGCTACACAGAACCGTCTCCTAAAAGGCAGTGAAAGACAAATACCATATGATCTCACCTTTAACTGGAACCTAATCAACAAAACAAACAAGCAAGCAAAATATAACCAGTGATGCTGAAATTGAGAACAGGCTGACAGTGACCAGAGGGGAGAGGGAAAAGTGGAGGGGATAATGGGGGGGAAAGGGTGAAGGGTTTACAGGAACAATTATAAAGGACACATGGAAAAAATATATATATAAAGGACACATGGATAATAACAAGGGGAGGGGTAGACAGGGGAAGGAGGTAGGGAAGGCTGGGGTGGTGGGGAGGGGTGGGAGGGAAAGACAGAAAACTGTACTTGAACGACAACAATTAAAAAACAGATTGTTTTGAGAACTGCAGCAATAGTCCCAATATCTATAATATAAGTTTTTAAATTTTCTAGTCTTAGAACCCCCCAAAATTTTGTTTATATGGGTTTTACCTATTCATATTTACTATATTAGCAATTAAACCTCAAAAATTTTTACAATATTGTCTATTAATTCATTAGAGATAATAATAAGCCATTTACAAGGCAGAGGGACCAAACATGGACTTTATTTATAAAAAATTGTGTATTTATTCTTACATGTTTAGACTTCAGTCACCTTCAAAGTATTCTCCATTTGATGCAATATACCTATCAAGACTTTTTCCCACTGCTAAAAACAGTGTTTGAACTTGCTTATTTTGATGCTGAATGCTTCTGCCATTTTTTGTTTTCACCTCCCCCACAATGGCAAAACATTTCTTTTTGAGGACATTTTTTATCTAGGGAAACAAAAAAGAAAAGTCGCTTGGAGCAAGACTGGGTGAACAGGGAAGGTTGGGCCCAGGGTCATGCCATTTCTGTTCAAAAAATGCTAAACACTCAGCATAGTTTGGGCAGGTGTACTCATAAATTACCCATCATGCAATGGGCAAACACCTTGAAAGAGTCTTCAAAAAAAAATCCACTGAGGCCAAACGCAGCTTCTCACAAAAACCACAGCTAGTACACTGACACAGATGTATTCCTAGAACACTCACCTAGTGGGTGAAGCCTGTACTCCAAGGTGCCTGCCCTCCAGCACCTCAGTCCAGGTTTATTTGGGCCCCTCCATACATGTTAAGAGAAACATTATTTATGGGGGAGAATCCTATATTTTCCAAAATGAAAAAATTTGAAATAGAGAAAAAATTTTTAACTTTTTTTTGTTTTTGTAAATATGTTTATTGTCTGGCTTAGTAGAAGACAGCTGTGTTCTCATATCTCTTGCTACATTCACGGTTGTGATATGTTGCTTTGGTTCACCTTATAAAGAAAATCCAGCATCACAAAGATACATACTTAGAGGAGGAAAGATACGGCAGATATCCTAAAAGAGTCTTAGAGACCCCAGGGTCCTTGGACCAACTCTGAGAGCTGCAAGTCAATAACATAAAACACAATGATGAATATTCTTACGGTAGAAGGAGGGGGGTACAGGAATGTAAATATCACCAGGAATATATAAACACCATGTTGATATATGCTAATGTATTCTTTATAGACTAAAGGCCAGGAAACTGATTTCAAGGATGGTGTCTTAATTCATGTAATAAATTCATGCTTTGGAGACAAAAAAATTATATGCAGAAGATAGTCTTCGATTCTAGTTTTCATATTATTTATGTCTCCATATTGCTAGGTATTTGTTTTTAATGAAAGGAATTCAAGGGGCTACATCTATATAAACCCATGAATCCCTGTCATGAGGACATTATCAGCTTAATTAGATATTGGTAACTGGGGAAATGTTTTGAAAGCATGTCTGTGAATAAAACTGCTAAGCCTCATGCAGCCCACTCTGTGGGAACCACAAAATGAGCCTGAAATGAGGCATTAAGGAGTCTGAGGTGCATTTTCTGTTGAGAAGGGTTTACCCTGGTTTCTTAAGGCAAATTCTGAGACCCATTGAAAAGCTCGGGAAAAGGAAGACTAAATGCTCAGCCATAGGTATATGTTAACCAATAATATTAAAATTAAAAATGTCAATATCCCTGCTTTTGATATGGTTACTAAACTCCAAATGGTGATTTCTAAAGCCAAAACCAACCTGCCTCACTCCTACTCCATTTAAAGTTAAATGTAATCCTTCAATTTATAGATGAAAGACAATTCCAAAACGAAATTAAATTCAGCATCCTTAACTTGTCCCAGTTGCACCCAGACTCTCAAGTTCCAATCCCCTCTGCCAGAGGGTCCCACATCAAACACCCAATGGCTCCCCATAAACAGACTATAACGTACCATAGAACAAAGGGTGCCCAAAATAGCTCCAAAATACCAAAGGGGATTAGCCAACAATTTTTTTTCTTACATTAAGCCGTTGTGATCTAAAGCTTGGCAAGCAGCATCAGAACAGAGAATTAGATTAGCTTTATCATAAATGAAAATGACTAAAGTATTTTTAAAACACTTTCATGAACAACAACAAAATTCTCCAAAAATCTATGTATAGCACTGGATTTTTTTTACAGGTATGATTTTAAAAGGAAGTTATTCCTTCTAAAAGGCATATTTTAAAGTTAGTTTTCACAATGTCATTATAAATTATAATTATAAGCAATTCATTTTTTATCAGCTTATGGTGAAAAAGTACAGTACAATATGACTCTTTTAGGGATTATATCTTATGATATACAAGTTTGCAAATGATTTTTACACACCTCCTTTATATTAATTATGTATGCTAATATAAAATATCAAGTAAAATGTCATGTTTTATTTTAAAAATGATGGCTAGGAACAGCCTGTCTATAATTTTATATATGAAGACTAGGACTAGCCTCTCTATAATTGTATGCATAAAGAGTAGGAACAGCTTGTCTATGTTTGCAAGTAATAAGACAGTATCCCCTTAAAAAAATTAAAAGGGGGTAAGAGTACGTATTTATAATATTAACTGCTCTTTTAACATTTCTACATTTTTACATTTAAAAGTCTTCCTTTTAAAAATCGCTTTTTCAGGGAGAAAATGTTAATGCTTTAGATAAGACACTACCATCTGTAAACTTTTATTATTGAGAGTAACTCCTCCCCAGAGAAATTGACCAAGAGCTTAATGAACTCCAAAATGCTCATGAACTGAATGGACAAAAACCAGTGACTTCACGTTTCCATCACTTGCTTCTTTCATCAATACCCATAAACGTTAGAGACTAGAACAATAAAAACTTAAAAAAGGGAAAACAGAATATTAAAGAATAAAATAGGCTAGTGAGGACATTTTTGAATGAGGAAGAAAATCTTTGCAAATTATTCAAATTTTCATTCCATCAAACATCAAAGAAACTAATTTAGAGGCAGAAGTTAAATGTTTACAAAAATAAAATAAGGAAATACTTGATTAAATTCTTTTTACCAAGGCTTACTATGAGAAGTTGCTAACTTCTAATGATCACAATGTCCTACTGATCATTTTCACCTTTATGCAGAAGACTTTTGAAGTGTTAAACATATTCTACTCTATTGTAAAAAAAGGGCAGAAAAAAGAAAGCACACACAGTAAGATTTCATCTCATAAAAGCAGTCTAAACAATAAAAATTTAAAGGAGGAGTCTGGAGAAGGAAGAAAAAGGGAAAAGCAACCTAAAAGCAGTACTATGCTTTCTTAAAATGAAAATCCTGAACAGCCTGTGGAATGCTGTTTACTCCTACTCTGCTCCCCAACCCTCTTGCAAGGGGACTGGCCTGCCTGAAATGTCTGTGGACCGTGACCACCCACACTATGGGAAGCACTGTGATTAAAGAGTGCTGTACTCCAGTATCTGCCAGTGTGGGCTGTGCCATGTTGTAATTATTAAATTTGCAGTCTTTTTTTATAATCTGTTTCATGTGTTGTGGCAAGTGCCCTACATTGTCTAACAAGAAAACCACTGAATATGAATAGCAAGTTATTTTTAATGTGTAAAAATGGCTAGAAAAATGGACATTTGTAATATTGTACTTTCAACTTCCACAAAAATAGTTTAACTTACCATACATTTAACACTACAACAAAAGTAGATATACCACTCAAATTCCCTTCCAATCCTCTTGAAGAATATATACAGTTAAACCCCTTAATAAGTAGCTAAAACATAGGTTAAACATATACAAAGGAATAATTCACCCTTACAGGAAGATATGAGAATACGGCAGTTGTAAAATTCTGCAGGTCTTTTACCCCCAAACTCGTTCTATCAGATTTGCTTTCCACTCTAGTTTTGTTCACAACAGTAATGTGGCTTAAAAGACACATTTTTCGAGAAGCGTTATTCTAGGTGGTATGTAAATGTCAGTCAGGACACTCAGAATAGGCATTCAGAAAAGGAAGTGATCTAAATGAACTGGTGTACAATCAAGTCCTGGCTCATAAACTCCCCCAACTCCACCCTCCCACCCCCACTGGGGAAGCTATTACTGCAGCATAGCAGGTCTTCTCCGTAGGAGCCAAGATAATATAAAAGTTTTTTAAGTCTTTTTTTTTTTTTAAGGACAAGTCAGCTCAACCAGAAATTGGTAGCCTGGATTGGCCCAAAGGTAGGTAAGGAAGACCTCCAAACCTCCACCTAAACCAATCTATATCAGAGTCCCTGCCATGGGAGGGGTATGTGAATGAGCTCACACAGACAGCTGGCATTGGCTTCTATCACTAAAAATGAAAGAAACCCAAAGAATAAAATAAAACCACCATACGAATTTTTTAATGTTACTTTCTAGAAGCATAAAATCAAAACGACCAAAAAAAAACTGTGACCCTTCTCTGTTCTGCCAAGAAGGACCTTTCATCTGGAGGACAGATGATAGCCTCATTTCCCTCTTCCCAGTGATCAAAGTCCTTGAAGATTATTCGCATCGGTTAGGCAAGGAATGAGGATCCATCTTTCCCCAACATACCTCAAAGGGCCATAAAATCGCCAAAACCACAAAACTGAGACTGAGAAAACCAGTTTCTAACTGTGTTGGCCTCCAGGAGACTGAACATTTCCCATTTCTTAGGGAGATATGCCGTGGTGAACTATGGGCAGCTCCACTACTCAGTGAAGGGACAGGGAGTAGAAGCGATAATCCCAAGTATGTGTGTGTGCATGTGTGTGTGTGTCTCTCTCTACCATTATGTACTTTACCTATAATAAATTTTACAATGATTAGAAAAGACGCAAAGCTGTGTGAGCCATGGATTGACTTTACAGCCATAAAGCAGTTTGTATTTACAGGCTTAACTTAAAAATTTTACCTTTTTCCAGGAAAGGGAAAACAAAAGAATAAATATATACATCTAGGTTATAAATTTATGCATTTGAGTTAAAGGCCTTCAGTTTGAGAGTTCACTTTTTGTTCTTATTTTTCCATTTTACTCACATAGATTAGATTATGTGTATGGCACAATTTTGTCTGACTGCAATATTTTGGTGTGGCTCTTCATCTCCATCTTCTAATAAACTTTTCAGGGAGGGAGCATGGGACAGGAAAGTATTAAATTATTTAAACCACTTTTAATCCAAAAGCCTTTTAAAGAGATGAGTCACCCATAATATGCCTAATTATATCACTACCATCTTATGGAAGGCCATTTTCTTTTTCTTTTTTTAAAAAAATACATCTCATACAATTTCAAGTTTAAGGAGTTTTAAAGAGAGCCACAGGTCTTGGGCTCATACTGTTACTGTCCCCAATAGTTAGCTTAAACAAATGAAATGGGGATCAGAAACTGTGTAACATACACTTTGAATATCTCATGTGTACACATTATACAAAATGTGCTAAAATTCATACATACCTCTTGAATTTTAAGGTGCCTGATTTATGGACACACAGATAAAAGATTAAAGTGGATATGAGCCTTTAAGCATCCTCCTGTATCATACACTGGCTGCAGTATAAACTGTAACAAAAATAATACCTGCAACATTTTCAAATTGTTTATATATTTTTTAAAGCTTTTTTTTTTTTAATTTCATTTATTTATTTTTTTTTTAGAGAGGGAAGGGGGGGAGAGAGAGAGAGAGAGAGAAATAGAGAAACATCAATGTGCGGTTGCTGGGGGACATGGCCTGCAACCTAGGCATGTGCCCTGACAAATTGTTTATATTTTTAAAAGTCCTCCAAAAACACTGCACCTAAATATAGAGGTGGTGGTTGTTGTTGTTGTTTCATAGGTAAGAAAGCTACTCAAGTTGCCCATGTGACTAAAATATGAGCACCAAGTTTGTGGTAGCTGTGCACATGCTCACACATATGTCCCAGTGCCTGGAACCTGTAAATATGTTAATTTACATGGCAAAGGGGAATTAAGGTTGTAGATGGAATTAAAATTGCTAATCAGCTGACTTTAAGATAGGGGTATCATCCTAGATTACCCAGTGTAATCATTTGGGTTCTTAAAAGTAGACATGGGAGGCAAAAGAGGAATAACAAGAGAGATGGCAGTCTCAGAAGAACTTGTTGGCTCTAAAGATGGAGAAAGGGGACAGGGAACATTGGGTGGCCTCTAGAAGCTGAAAAACACAAGGAAATAGATTCTCCCCTAGAGCCTCCAAATGGAATGCACCTATGTCAACACCTGATTTTAGCCTAGTGAGATCCATTTGGAATTCTGACTGCCAGAATGGCAGGACAAAAATGTTGTATTGTTTAAGCCACTAACTTTGTGATAATTTGTTAAAAATGAACAATAGGAAACTAATACACAGTTCATCAGTGGCAGGGCCAAGATTCAAATTGAGTTTTGGATTTCACATCATTTGCCATGATCTTTGGCATGTAAATTATGATCTTTCCCCTCCAAATGTCACTGCATTTAAATTACTTTAATATGGACTTCCAGTCAAGATGGCAGCATGGGTTAATATGACAGTCACCTCCTCACACAACCACATCCAAATTACAACTACACTACAGAACAACCATCATTGAGGACTGCCAGAAACCACATCGAGACTGGTCTAAGGGGAAGAGACACAGAACAGGCCAGTCCCACAATCATGTTAAAGGGTCTTCTTTAAAAAGAAGATAAAAAATATAAACAATAAAATGGCAATAAAAACATATCTATCAATATTTTAATCTAAAAAACAAACGAACAAGCAGAACAGAAATAATTGTAGACAGAGGACATTTTGACGGCTGCCAGATGGGAGAGGGATTGGGGGATGAGTGAAAAAGGTGAAGGGATTAAGTACAAATCGGTTGTTATAGAACAGTCATGGGGATCCAAAGTATAGCATAGGAGATGGAGTCAATAATGGTCTAATAACTATGTATGGTGTCTGATGGTTGTGAGATTTATCAGAATGATCACTTAAGTTATGTAATTGCTAATCACTGGTGCATACACCTGAAACTAATATAATAATATAAGTTAACTGTAATTGAAAATAAAAAATGATTAAAAATACAGTAAATTACTTTAATGTGGAGAGAAGATCTTAGTAAGATCGTACCTTACCCAGTGGAAACTTAGTTAACAACCTCCACCAACAAAGCTCAGAACTGGACATAAACAAAAAATATCAGGTCCAAATCTCAGTACATTCCTAAGGGAGTACCCTGAATTCTTATTCATTGTCATTAAATACAACTACAAAACAATTTAGTTCTTATTAATGTTTAGGGTAAATCCAAGACAGTATACTAAAAAAAGACTGGTGTGTTTTAAAGAACTAAAAAGATAGAGAAACTGTTTTTTAAAAAAAGAATACATGTGTATGAAATAAAACAAAACAAAATGTCTCATCTTTAGGGAGCAGTCACCATTTCAGTGAATGACACCTCCTTTTAAAATGTGGAAAGTCATCCTGATCGTCCCTCTTCCTCACTCCACCAATCCCTTTCTATGAGCTACAACATCAATACCTGTTGAGTTTATTTACAAACAAAATCTGAAATAATCTGCTTTACGACATCCCTTAAACCTTTCTAGCTCAAGCTCCCTTAATCCTTTGCCTAGCTTACTGTAATAACTCACTTCCACTCTGGCATGTTCCTGCTGGCAGCCAGGAACTTTCTGTTTCTAGACATGTTCTGAGAGAAATTCTAGAAAATAAAACCAGAAGACATTTACAGAAATATTCAGAGCCTTCACACTGAGTGTAATAGCAAAAACCTAGAAATAAGGAAAATACTCCACAGTCCTGAGTATTTTGAATATACTACAGCTACACTGTACCAACAAAGACAAATCTCAGAAAAATACTGAGCAAAACAAACAAATAGCAGAAGAATACAGGTCATTATAATTATATTTACATGAAATAAAACATGAAAAATTAATTTATGTATTGTTTATGACTAAATCAATATGTACTCAAAATTTTTTTTAATTCTTTATTTTATTGATTATGCTATTACAGTTGGCCCATTTCCCCCCTTCACTCCCCACCACCCTGCCCATCCCCTCCCACCCTCATTCCCCACTTTAGTTCATGTCCATGTGTCATAAGTTCTTTAGTATCTACATGTCCCATACTATTCCTACCCTCCCCCTGTCTATTTTCTACCTACTGTCTTTGCTACTTATTCTCTATATCTTTTTCCCCTCCCTCCTCCTCCTACTTCCCTGTTGCTAACCCTCCATTTGATGACTTTTTTTATACTGTTCCTATTTTTAATCTTCTTTTTCTTAGGTAAGTCCCTTTAACATTTCATATAGTAAGGGCTTGGTGATGATGAACTCCTTTAACTTGGCCTTGTCTGAGAAGCACTTCATCTGCCCTTCCATTCTAAATGAAAGCTTTGCTGGATAGAGCAATCTTGGATGTAGGTGCTTGCTTTTCAAGACTTGGAATACTTCTTTCCAGCCCCTTCTTGCCTGTAAGGTTTCTTTTGAGAAATCAGCTGACAGTCTGATAGGAACTCCTTTGTAGGTGACTGTCTCCTTGTCTCTTGCTGCTTCTAGAATTCTCTCCTTCATTTTTACCTTAGCTAATGTAATTATGATGTGCCTTGGCGTGTTCCTCCTTGGGTCCAACCTCTTTGGGACTCTCTGAGCTTCCTGGACTTCCTGAAAGTCTATTTCCCTTGCCAGATTGAGGAAGTTTTCCTTTAATATGTGTTTAAATAAGTTCTCAATTTGTTGCTCTTCCTCTTCCCCTTCTGGTACCCCTATAATTTGGATGTTGGCACGTTTAAAGGTGTCCTGGAGGTCCCTAAGCCTCTCCTCAGTTTTTTGAATTCTTGTTTCTTCATTCTTTTCTATTTGGTTGTTCCTTTCTTCCTTCTGGTCCACTCCATTGATCTGAGTCCCAGATTTCTTCCCCTCACTATTATGTCCCTGTTCGTTTTCCTTCATTTCTCTTATCGTAGCCTGCATTTGTTCATCTAATTTATGTCCAAAGTCAACCAATTCTGTGAGCTTCCTGATCACCAGTGCTTTGAACTGTGCATCTGGTAATTC
>PVIA01012217.1:0-39191 GCA_004024845.1 Tonatia bakeri
TTCCCCCCCCCCCTGCTTCTTTCTCCCCTTTCCTTCATGTGATCTCTATATCTGTGATTCTGTTCCTGTTGTAGTTGTTTGCCTTAGTTTCTGTTTCTGTTTTTGTTTTGTTAGGTTTGGTTGTTGATAGTTGTGAGTTTGTTGTCATTTTATTGTTCATATTTTTGATCTTCTGCTTTTTCTTAGGTAAGTCCCTTTAACATTTCATATAATAGGACTTGGTATGATGAACTCCTTTCACTTGACCTCATCTGGGAAGCACTTTATCTGGCCTTCCATTCTAAATGACAGCTTTGCTGGGTAGAGTAATCTTGGATGCAGGTCCTCACTTTTCATGACTTTGAGTACTTCTTTCCAGCCCCTTCTTGCCTATAAGATGTTTTTTGAGAAATCAGCTGATAGTGTTATGGGCACTCCTTTGTAGGTAGCTGCTTTTAAGATTCTTTCCTTATCTCTAATCTTGGATAAAGTAATTACGATGTGTCTTGGTGTGTGCTTCCTTGGGTCTGAGTTCTTTGGGACTCTCTGAGCTTCCTGGACTTCCTGGAAGTCTATTTCCTTTGCCAGATTGGGGAAGTTCTCCTTCGTTACTTTTTCAAATAAGTTTTCAATTTCTCACTCTTCCTCTCCTCCTTCTGACACCTCTATGAGTCAGATATTGGAACTTCAAAAATTGTCCCAGAGGTTCCTAAGCCTCTCCTCATTTTTTTGAATTCTTGTTTCTTCATTCTGGTCTGGTTGAATGTTTATTTCTTCCTTCTGCTCCAAATTGCTGATTTGAGTCCTGGTTTCCTTCTCTTCACTGTTAGTTCCCTGCATATTTTCCTTTATTTCATTTTGCATAGCCTTCGCTTTTTCCTCTATTTTGTGACTATACTCAACCATTTCTGTGAACATCCTGATTACCAGTGTTTTGAACTATGCATCTAATAGGTCGCCCATCTCTTCATCTCTTAGTTTTATTTTTGGAGTTTTGATCTGTTATTTCATTTGGGCCATGTTTATTTGTCTAGGTGCATCTGTTTGTCTTAGGTATTCGCCAGGGTGAGGCAATCCACATCACTGTGTTGTGGTGCTATTTGCAGGGGAGTGACCAGAGAGGGAATGATGCCACTTGCTTGAATAGTCACTACCCTTGCTACCCACAAGCAAATTGGGCCCTTCCAGTGATTCCTGGGTGGTGGGTTTGTGTATGTTCTAGGACCCTGTGGGTTCTCTCCAATGAACTCTCTTGTGAAGCTGGGAGTTTTCTCCCATCACTACAACCCCCACAGGTTTTTATAGCCAGGGGTTTTGAGGCTTTATTTCCCCAAGCTGTAACCCTGGGTTGCACAGTCTGTCTCACCCCCCAGTTATTCCTCCTGGTTTATCTGCATGCGAATGTGGGACTACCTGGTCTGCCTGCTGATGCCTTGCTGAGTGTCCTCTTCACTCTGGCTGCCTGTCTTTTCCCCTCCTACCAGTCTGAATGAATGTTTCTTTTTTTTTTTTAAAGGTTTCTTTTTAAAATTTATTTTTAGAGAGGGAAGGGAGGGGGAGAGACAGAGACAGAGACAGAGACAGAGACAGAGACATCAATGTGTGGTTGCTGGGAGCCATGGCCTGCAACCTAGGCATGTGCCCTGATTGGGAATCGAACCTGTGATGCCTGGTTCGCAGCCCGCGCTCAATCCACTGAGCTACACTAGCCAGGGCAAATGTTTCTTCTTTAACTCCTTGGTTGCAGGACTTCCATACAGTTTAATTTTGTGGCAGTTCTGGTTATTTTTTGTTTTGAAATTTGTTGTGTACTCCTTTTCGTTGTGTGAGGAGGCAAGGTATACCTATGTCTCCATCTTGTCTGGAAGTCCTCTTCTGCATCTTAAAACAGTTGGCCATATGACTTGGAAATCATTTCATCTTAGTATAGATAGAAATATTCTATTTGTTTTTCTTTTTCTTTTTTTCTTAAAGCTGCTTGCATCTGATTGTTGAAGATGCACTATACTTTATTTAACGAGTCTTCTCTTTATGGACATTTTAGGTTGTTTCCAGTATTTTGCTACTGCAATGTTTTGCAATGATTAATATTATTTGTACATCATTTGTGTGTGTGTTAGAGAGAGAGGGAAGAGAGAGGGAGAGGAAGAGAGTTAGAGAGAGAGAGAGAGAGAGGGAATGAGAATCAGTTTTATGCCAGAATAAATTCCTAGCCAACCATGTATTCTAATATGTGAAAACCTATTTACGATGGTCCTGACTGTTTGCATTCTTCAGCTGTTAAACAGACCAAAAGGGTTCTAGCTTTGGTTAGGAGGTTTGGTTGAACTTACCAAGCTCTACTCTGATGGATAATAAGAAGTTCTGGAGAGCCATATGTTTCCCATTTTGCATCCCTAAGAGTTCCTGATTTTTCCTCACAGTCTTGGGGATGGATGGCATTATTATTTGTAGACATCAGTCTAAGGAGACACCTCCAGATTCTCTAAGATTGGTGCCTCTCACTGTCCCATAGTATCTGCGGGGGAGGGAGATGCTTGACTTTACATGTTCCTACTCCAAGGTCTCCTCCCTCCTTCTGGTATAAGAAAGTACAGCTTGAGGCAGAGTAGGGATTTTGGTATCCAGGTGGGTGGAGCTGGCAGAGCAAATAATCAGGCCAATGAGGAGCTGAAATTAATAGCTTTTATGGTGGATCTACTTGTAGATATTTGAGAGTTGGCTGTAATTGAATTTTTATTGTTCAGTCGAAATGCAATACATCCACTGGCCTTTTAAATTTTTAATTGAGAAGACATATTTAAAGTTTTAAATTACTAGATCTATTTTGCTTTGATTGGCCACTATATAAAACCAGACAGAGTCCATCTATAGTAGCACCTAATAGTTCTACACCATCAATCAAAATGTATTTCTCCATTTTATTTCTTACCTCTGCTATTAACTCATCACTACTAACCTGCTTTTATTCTTTCATATGATGTGTGATGAATTAAACTTGTTAGCTGGCCAGATAGATTATACAGGGCACGTTAACACTTAGTGTTTTTGATGGAGCACTGCGCAACACAAAAGCCATTCCTTAGAGAAGACAATTAAGCCTGCTGCTAGACACATTTTGGACTTTGTGGTTCTCTTTTTCTTTGAGTGGGCAGATAATAGCTATGTAATCATTTCAGTACAGACACATTTAATTAGTTTCTTTCTTAAGAGGTTTCTATAACTGCACAATGGTCAGTCCTCTGAGTAGCCAGTATCCCTGCATCGGGCTTTCCTTTCTGCTCCCCTGGTGTCTATTTTTGGAGAATGACTGAGAAACTTTTGAAGCAAACTAACTCCATGGGGTCTTTGTTTTTAAGAAATGGCCCTTTGGATTTCCAAGAAGGCAGCTGAAGAGGTTTTCTCCAATTTTCCGTGTTAGGTTGACCCAGCTTCCTGATGTTTTATTTTCTGCTCTTTAGAGGCAGGATAGAATCAGCCAGGTGCTACTCAGATACTCTGAAACCCATATGTTGGGCCTGGGGCCTGGCTTGTGTCTGCCTCACCAAGTGAGACAGGTGCCCTGTGGTTGGCCCCCTGCTGATGTCCTTGTTGCTCAGGGCTCAGGCCAATGCATACCTGATGATTTTGCCTGCTTGCTCCTAGTGGGGCCGAATTTGTAATCTCCATGGAAATGCCAGAAACCATTCTCTCAGCACTCCATGGCAAGGACAGAGAATATCTTTCTCTGATATTTGGTCCCCTGTGGCCCAGTCACTGCCCCTGAGAAAGTCTAAAGCTTTGACCACCTCGCCCCACATCTTTGGTAATGTTTGGTGTCCAGGCTTAGGGCTCAGTGTGTTTTCTGCTTTTCTCACTTTCATATCCCTTCTTAACTCCTGGGCCACTGCGAGGCTTGCCAGCTCCTGTGGGTCTGGGAAAAACTGGGAAGGAGCTGAGGGAATGGTTGTTCTGTTTTCTCATCACTGTTGTGGCACTGGGAGGCCTTGTACTGTAAACGCTCTGCTGACTCTTATGTGGTTCGGTGGTAATCACTTGTATGAAAGCTTGAAAGCTGATCTCCCACAAACTCTCTCAGAGGCTAGACTCATCCCCACTGGCACTCAAGGTGGAGCAGTGGGCAGTGAGACCCAGGGCTTTTCCTTCTTGCTTGCACCTGCAGGTGGAGGCTGGGTCATGTCTGCCTCTACTTTCCCACAGAATAGGAACACCATACCTGGCCTAGACAGCTGCTCAGCCATCATTCCACATTGCTGCTACTTCTCATAACACTGATAAAAGGAACAGCAATCACAAATGATGTCTTCTATGGGAATCAAAATGGGGCCTCTTGTCAGGATTTTTTTTAAACACCAGCTTCTCCAATCCCCCATCTCTAACATCATTTATCACCTCTCGGAGAGACGAAGTGATAGGATCTCACATGATTAATCTTCTCCCATGTGTGGGTGCTTTACTATTGCTGGTCATCTCAGCATTAAAAGCCTGCCTTTCTTAGTCACTGTTATCCTAGGTGCTGTTTTAGGTTTTACGAATCAGTCAGTCCTCACAATAACCCTGTATTGTAGGGGCTCTTATCTTTCCCATGATAGCATGTTCAAACAACCTGTTTAGATCAGATGTCTGATAAAATAACAACAGAAGCAGCAGCTGCTGCTAACGTTTGTGGAGCACTTAGTATGTTGTACCAGGCACTGTTCAAAGTCCTTTGCATACATTAATTTATTTTAATTGTAGCAAAAACCTTATGAGCTGTGAGGTACACATTATTATCTATCCTCATTTTACAAATGAGTAAATCAAGGCACAAAGAGATGAAATAGTTTCCAAACCTTTCCTGCTGATAAAGCTTTCTAGCAATGCCATCAGATAGGTATCCTTATTCCCATTTTAAGTGTTAACAATAAAAAAAAAATAATGATATTTTTAGAGCTCCTGAATTTGAGCAGATTGACCCCAGAGGAAGGTAGAAATAGTTCCTCTTTCAGAAAAGAATTAATCTTTTGTTTAGGAAAATGCTTTAGTGAGCCTTTTATTGAAAGTAAGGTATCTGGACCTCCCTGGATTTGAAGATATTTAAACAAAGATGAGGTCACTGCTCTGCACAGTAAAATACAGAAAGTTTGGAGTTGTTCTCTGGCACCTTGAAATGGTAAAAAGAACCTGGAGGAGAAGTAGGATCAGGGAGGAGAGAGGTAGACAGACAGACAGACACTCAGCAACATGGTGGGAGGTTAGAATTCTTGAAGGAATGTAGACAGTGACAGGTTCTCTTTGGATGGGACCACTAGTGAATTTCTTGGGACAGGGAGGCCTGACATGCAGTGTGAAGTTGTTTCTGCATGTATTACAACTGCTCTTTGTTAAGCCCAAACTTTCGATGAAAGTTGGCCACTCACACAACCTGGTGCTGCTGCTTTGAAGGAGTAAAGGGAGAGGAGGTGGGCCAGGTTTCTAGGCAGTGACCAGCAGTAAAAGGATTTAGATACTTGGGGCCAGAGTTTAAAATGAGTTGAAGTCAGGTGGCCGCAGAGAAACAAGCTGAAGTTAGAGTCACTTGGATGTGGGTGGGGAGTCCCCTAAACTCCCTTCCCCAGATGTACTCAAGGAAAGTGAAACATGTAAGGGAATAGGGGGAGGGAGAAACAATTGGTGATGTGTGATAATCAGTTATTTTGTAAATTGGAAGATGTATATCCTTCAGGGACTTAGCCACATGTAATAGAAAGCATCATCTTGAATGGACCTAAACAACAAGGAATCTTATCTCACACACCAGGAGGTCCAGAGGTGGGGCGACTTGTGTGTTGGTTGATTCATTAGCTTACTTATGACCTCAAGGATGTAATTCCTTTTGATCTCCTCTGCTATCTCCAGAGTTGGAGTCATCCTCAGAGTGGTAGCAGGATAGCTGCAGGAGCTGCCTCCCAGCCTTGGAACTTTTTATGGAACTGAGTTCTGCTGGACATGATCTCATTTAGTGTGGAACCTACCTACCTGTCATCACCGAATGGCTGCCAACTGGTATTTGATGTCTCCTCTTTGTAGCACTTCTTTGTGTCTTTGTCAGTGTTCCCTGGTGCAATAAGGAGAAATGGGAGGTGGGGAGAGGTAAAAACATAGTCTTTTCTAGAAAACAACCAAACAAAAAAACCCAAAGCCCCACAGTTTGTGGAGAAATGGTGAATTCTATGTTTGGGAGAAAAAATGAACGAGGTGAGGATGGAACATCTTGTCATATCAGAGAGCAAGGAAACCATCAAAGACTTGGCGATGGTGTTAAAAAGATTCAGAAGCCACATGAAGGGCTCTCACTGGCCAAAGATGAAACAATTTGAGAATCAAAAAGAATAAATGTGAATGCATTAAAATGCATAAGATAAATTCATATGTATGATTTACAGTGGTAGAAAAAAACAGTCACTTTTCTGGGATGTTTGGTGACTAATCCATCATTCTGAAAATAGGCAAATAAGAGTAAAGAGCTCCATCTTTAACTTGTTTTTCCTGTGTGACCTGTACCTCAGAGCAACCAAATAGTTGATGAAAGTTTTGCTTTAGAGAAAAATTCCGGTTAATGAATGGAGAATGATAGATTTAAAATATCAACATTTCAATCCTTAATGAGATAATTGATCTAAGCAATTAACATCCATGCCTGCTAAGACCGTTAGTTGAAAAGCTGATAGGGAATGTTATAATGGATGAATCAGGCTGGCCACATCTGAATTTGTCGATCAATATTAACATCAGGCTTTATGTACCTCCTGATGTGATGCAATGGGAAGTACACAGTACTGCTATGAAGACTTCTAAAAAAATTGAACCTAAATATAGTTAAACCTTCCAGCTCACAGGAAATATTAGGACATAGGAATAAAATATACTATATAGACTTTTTTCTGGAATCTGATTTAAAGAACCTAACTACTAAAAAAATAGGTGAGACATTAGGAGAAATTTGAACATTAACTGAATATTTGATAATATTAAGGAATCATTAGCTTTTCAAATGTGATAATGGTATTATGGTTATATTTTTTAGAGCATTACTTTTTACAGATACATAATAAAATATTTACATTTGAATTAATATAGAGTCTGGAATTTGTTTCAAAATAATCCAGTGTATGTATTGGGGAAGTGAGTGGGGGTATGGATGACAAACTTGGCCATATGTTGGTAATTACTGAAGCTAGGTGATGGGTACATGGTGTTCAATCTAGTATTCTATTGGCATATATGTGACATTTGCCATAAAAAAAAGTTGACAAGAGAAGAATCATCTATGGTTAACTACCTTGAATCCTTGTAATTCTGGTTTCTGCTACTTTGGCTGTTAGGCAGGGGCTTGATGCAAAGGCCTCTGGCATGGACAAATGATGGCTAAGTAGAGGTTGCCCCAGGAGTGAGGATCGCATTCCCAGGACCTCTTTAAATATACAAGACCATTGTTTCCAGGTCTCAGCCACCTTGGTATGTGGATCTGACTTTTCCTGTTCTCCACTTTCCCTCTTCTATCTTCTGCGGTATTTTGGGCTGGTGACAGGATTCAGTGGAACAAACTGGGTAGGAGACAAACTGGGAGAATTTGCTGTTAGGAATTGCGGCATTGGCTCCTAAGGAGCATAGCTCTCATTGCTTGCGCTGTGATTCTGGGAGGTTACCACAGACCACAAGTCAAAAACCGTCTTCTTCAACTGGTGGCCACGATTTGACATCATTTCTCCACCACTAAACATAATGTCTTAGATCCTGTTGAAAGGTAAAGCCCATAAAAAATGGCTGACTCTGTAATCATTAGTTTTCAAGTTAAGGTTCCAAGAAAAAACTCATCCTCAGAGGGTTCTGCTACTCATCTGGGTAAGGCCATTTTCTTTTTTTTTTTTTTTAAGATTTTATTTATTTATTTTAGAGAGGGAAGGGAGGGAGAAAGAGAGAGAGAGAGAGAGAAACATCAATGTGCGGTTGCTGGGGGCTGTGGCCTGCAACCCAGGCATGTGCCCTGACTGGGAATTGAACCTGTGATGCTTTGGTTCGCAGCCTTCACTTAATCCACTGAGCTACGCCAGCCAGGGCTGGGTAAGGCCATTATCATCAACTCTAATAAAAATGTTAAATTAAAGGTTGGGATATTATCATTTATAAAATTTTCTCCATCTAGCTCTTTTTATACTCTTGCTATATGCTATGTTTTGTTAATCTAAGATGGCATCTGATTTAATATAGAATTGTATGATTGATTTTAATTTGTATATGGTAATTTTTCATTATATTTCAAGAAGAACACTGATTTTCAGGTTCTGATCAAGTTTTAGAACAGAGTTCTGAGGTGTAACTGTTTACATTTTAGTGCGAGTGTAGGATCTAGGGGTGAGTTTGATGGGATGCAGAATAGCTTTGTTCTGGGTGAGAACTGAGTCTAGAAAACCCCAATTAAACCCTGTCTGATTTAAGAATGTATTTTTTTAACAGAACCATCTAAATAAAAAGACTTAAGTGAAGATTAAATTCTCTTAGGAGCATCACCCAAGCTGGAGAGGTGATGTTTGAGTGCAGACCTAAGCCCCAAGTTTCCTGGGCATTAGTGCCTGGACCTGCCAGTCACAAGCTATGAGAGTTATTTCTGGCTTTAAAGGATATATACAGTTAGTTATAATGGCACAAAAATGGGAATTCATTAGAAAATTTTCCTTTTATTCCTTCTCATATATGTTCAAGTAGTTCAAGATTGTAGCTAAGTGGAAGAGACAACTGTTGCTAAGAAAGGAAGCTCTCAGCCTGGGGTTAGACCTTGTAAAGGTCTTAGTGGAAAGAGACACATTTAACTTAATTCACATTCTTTAATCTGGTAAATTGGAAGGAAGAACAAGAAGCATTTAGGCCATCAGCTAATTAATTCTGATTGTCTCAGGCTTCTCTCTCAGCCCAAGGTGGCCAGCTGTTGCTGAGGGACATCTGGTGGAAGTGGAATAACTAGAGCCTTGAAGCTGGGGTTCTTAATAGAGTTTGGTGTCTGCCGATGGTTTGTGATCATGCTCTGTAGATAGAATTTGTCATTTATTGCTATAAGGATGAAAATAACTATCAAAAATACTTGAAATCTGTATAATTCATCCCATTCTAGTTATATCTAAACTTTGTATTATTATCTCTGTTTCTAAAATCAGTTTTCTTGCTCTCTAATAGCCACATGTGGCTACTGAACACTTAGTGTGTAGCTAGTTCAAATTCAGATACAGGTACTAAGTAAGCACCAAATTGGAAGAGTATGTATGGAGAAAATAATATAAAATATCTCATCAATAGTGTTTTTTAATGTTGATTACATGTAAAAATAAAACTATTTTGAATATGTTGAGTTAAATAAAACATTATTAAAACTAATTTTATCTGTCTTTTAAAAAACTTTGTAAATGACCATTAGAACACTTAAAATTACTATGTGGCACATGTTAAATTTTTATTGGGCAATGCTACGCTAGGAAATAATTATGACATGCCTAATTTGTGGTATTTTGAGATCAATGATGTGAAATCCAGACCTGGAGTCCTGGTTCTCCACATTATACAAATGTGGTCTTAGACAAGTGTTTTTTAAAGATTTTATTTATTTATTTTTAAAGAGAAGGGAAGGAGAAAGAGAGGAAGAGAAACATCAATGTGTGGTTGTCTCTTATGTGCCCCTCACTGGGGACCTGGCTTGCAACCCAGGCATGTGCCCTGACTAGAAATCAAACCCACAGCCCTTTGGTTCGAAGGTTGGCATTCAATCCCCTGAACCACACCAGCCAGGGCTGGCCTTAGACAAGTATTATTCCTCCCTAAGCCCCAGTGTCCCACTGTGTGAAATGGAGAGAGTAAGAGTTGCTACTGCATTGGGTAGCTATGAGATTGCCAGAGACAGTAGTTGTTTCAAAGCAAGTAGTGGATATTATTCCATTGCACCACTCTGGAGCTAACCCTTCTCTGGCCTAGAATCACAGACTCTGTTAAAAGGAGGGGTAGGCACAAGCCTACCAATTCCCTAATTTCTGCAGCTGAGGCCATATTTCCAGCCATCTTCTCATTCATACTTGAACTCGACTTCACACCTCAATGCCCCTTGACACATTCAGTTTCTTTGTTCACCCACAGTGCTCTACATAATAGATTTACACTCACTTAAATAAATGTTTGCATCATGAAAAAGAGGGAGAAAGTGACTTATCTAGGAAATACAGATTTGGTGATTGTAGCAAGTTTATCTTTGGGAACACACTGAGAGCCTGTGATGTCAGCATGTTATATTTTCTGTTTCTCATGGCAGCTGTGGGATTATCACATTGAGTATTGACTGTTGCTTTTAGGCCATTTACAGCAAGAATTCCCTTCCAGAAGGAAAGTCACACTTTTTTCCCCCCAAAATGAAGAGAACGTGTAATGTCTGAAATCTTTGTTAAACATCATTCATTGTCTCAAAATTATGCTTGCCTGTTTGGTTTTCTATATCTGTTAAATGGAAAGTCATGCTCCTTCATGCCTCAAATGAGCTCATATAGTGGTGGTAGAACGCCACCCTTAAATGCCTCAGGGAGGAAAGGAGTTATGATGAGGTGTAGACCCTCAGACTTGGCTGTGAGGATGCAGTCAGAAAGGGCAATTTCAGGGGAAAAGGGGAAAGGTTTATAGGAACAAGTATAAAGGACACATGGACAAAAACTAGGGGTGAGTAGGAATGGGAGGGAAGTGGGAAGGGGTGGGTGGGTGGGCTAGGATGAGAGTAAAGGACAGAAAACTGTACTTCAACAACAATTAAAATAAAATTTAAAAAAAGCCGGGGGTGGGGGCGGGGGTGTGCACCATCTCCTGCAGTGCTGGTGGAGCTTAGCTGTAGGCCCTGGGGGCTGGCTCTTTTAGCTGTCCCCAAGGGCCAAGTGAACTGCTCACAGGCTGAGGTCCAGGCCCACCTGCATAAATGAAGAGCAGAGACTGCAGGCGGAGAACATGCAGAGCAGGGACTCTCCTATGGCTTGGCCCTGCATTCTCCAGGGAATAAATGAACAGTAAACCCCTTGGTCAGTCTTGGTGTAATGATTGTCTCACTAAGATTAAGTGAGTGAGTGCTGGTTCAGAATGGGTGGCCTCTCTGATTTATCAGCTTTTAAAACTGGCCGCCATAACATTCTACCCAGAATGTTGTTCATCCAGTGTTGTGGACACAAGAGAACTCTCCTCATTTTTCCTGGATGTAACTTTTGTGTATCCCACCTGAGTGGAGTATTTGGGGGAGCACAGGAGTAGTCCCAGCCCCAAATCAGAGAAACCTCACTGTAAGGTGTACTCAGAAACAAAAGTATTAAGAGATTTCATTTATTCATGGTGTTTCTACTATAGGAATTTTGCTTCTTGAATCATGGGGCTAAAAAAAGACTTCATTTCTTTTGACAAAATGCAGGGAACAAAAAATTTTACACAAACTTCAGAAAGCCACACTATACAAAGGAACATGTGGCCAGAAGGTCCATTGCTTCTGGCAGTTTCCTCCAACAATTTTATAAAACAAGTAACAGTCAACTCAACAATCACAGGGTTTGGTTTGTTTCAATTGCTCTGGAACCGGCCTTCTGCCTACAGTCATCTTAGGACTTACACTATTCTGTGTGTCTATCTTCCTCTTCTGTGCAAAGAGCCCCCATTTCTTCCACTTCTGTGTGAAGAGCTGTTCAAACAAAAAGTGCTCTGTGAGAGTGAAACTAATAATGCCTCAGTGACCTTCAGCGGCTTCCTGTTTCCCATCACATCAATTTCAAACTGCTTTGTCAAGCTTTCAGGATCCCCCACTATTGTCAAAGACACACCATATCCTCTTTCCCACAAGGGCATTCTGTGTCTTTATTCCTTTTGTTTGTTGCATCTAAAATTTGCCTTCCCCCTCCTCAATTTCTGTGAAGTCTTCATTGTTTCTTTCTCCCAGCATTTCATATATTTAATTGGTATAGGTAAATCAGTACCCACCCCAGAACCCATTACCCTGCATTGTTCACTATTTTTCAGGTGAGTAAATTGTATATCCCAGCTAATAGTGGCCAAGCACTGACATTTTACTTTTTACCCCCAAAACTTAGCTGCTGATAAGGTTACTTGGCTTTTACGACAAGGGATATGTTTTGACAATTAGATCTGCACCACCAGGAAGGAGGTCTCTCAGGACAGAGCGAATTTTTTGTCACTGGAGAATATTCACTAGAATATCCTTCAAAGGGCCTTCCTAGTGCATAGTTCTTAGTTGGTGTCTTATACATATTTGATGAATGAATGAACGTGAGGCTTTGGAAAAGAGATTCGAACAGAGTTGGGAGGGTCTGATAAAAGTCTTTAACACTGAGCCGCTATTATTCTATAAAGCACTTGCTTCCTAAAACACAAGCACTTGTTGCATTCATGTAAGTCTGCATTCATTTGGAAACAGTTTCACGTTCATTCCCTCATTTGATTTTAGCAACTTTATGAGAGGTGGGAACTTTCTCCATTGTCTAAGTGTTATACCTGAGGAAAATGGTGGAAACAAAACAATGCAGGAGAGGAGAGGGACCCAAAGCAACCAGAACACACTGGTCCTCACTCTGGCCTCAGGCCAGTTAGCTGCAGAGGGCTTGGAGAGAGGTCAGGGCCATGATGGCAGATTAATCCATGACTGGCTGAACTTCTCTGGTATGGCTCTAACTTCCTCATTTGATGTGGGTCTTTTGAACTACCATTAAGTCCAGAGTTTATGCAAACAATGCTAGTGTCACTCTAGAACAGAGAAGTTAAAATTGAAATTTGGATGAATGTTTTTAGCTGACTCATAGTTACTGTTTGTCACCCAGTGGTAAATTCTAAGAAGCATTCAGAAAAGTTGAAAATTCCAAACCAGGTGCCTTGAGAGGATATGTATGGAATTCATTTCCTGCTTTGAAAATGAGGTTTTGATGGATGGCATATAGTAAGTCATCATATAACAGGGAATTCTCATTTGAAGAGTAGAATGTGTTAAAGAGCTGAGGTGAACCATAGCAGTTTTTGCTTGTGCTGTCTTGTAAACCATGACAGTATACTATCAATTCAACAGCAAAGTTATCAATCATATATTATGTGCAAATCATTTCAGTGAGCGCCTGTCAGAGCTTTGGATTGCTTCCTCTTGAAGAGGACACCATGAAAAGACTTGGGTGGCGTTGTAAGCATGAAGTAGGGGAATGAGAAATTGATCAGTATGTATGATGTGTGGTTATACTTGTTTTCTATTGATGAATAACAAATTATCACAACCTTAGCAGGTTAGAAGGACATGTTATTATCTCACAGTTTCTGTGGATCCAGAGGCTGGGCACATCTTAACTGGGTCCTCTGTTTAGGATCTAGCAGGGCTGAAATGAAAGTATTGGTTGGGCGATCCCACTTATGGATGTGTATTCAAAGAAACTCAAATCACTAATACGGAAGAACACATGCACCCCTATGTTTGTTGCAGCATTGTTTACAATAGCCAAGGTATCGAAGAAACCCAAATGTCCATCAAAAGACAAGTGAACAAAGAAGTTGTGGTAGATATATACAATGGAATATTACTTAGCCATAAAAAAGAACAAAATTTTACCACTTGAGATAGCATGGATAGACCTAGATAGAGGTATTATGCTAAGTGAAATAAGCTGGGCAGAAAAAGACAAATACCATATGATTTCACTTATATGTGGAATCTAACAAACACAACAAATAAACAAACCAAACTGAAACAGACTCATAGATACAGAGAACAGAATGATGGTTGCCAGTGTTGGGGGTGGGGGGACTGGGTGAAAAGTGAAAAGAGTAAGAAGCACAAGTTGCAAAATAGCACAGGGATGTACATTACAGCATAGGCAATATAGTCAGTAATACTGTAATAACTAGGTATGGTGCCAGGTGGGTCCTGAAAATGCTGGGGAACACTTTGTCAAGCATATGTCTATCTAACCACTGTACTGTCCATCTGAAACTAATACAAAATGATGTTAATGTTAGAAAAGGTATTGGCTGGGTTGCACTGCTTTCTAGAGCTCGGGTCCTGTTTCAAGCTTTCTCTGGTTGCTAACAGAATCAGCTCCTTGTGGTCGTGGGGCTGAAGTCACCGTGCTGCAGCTGACTTCCTCGTGAGTCTGCTTTCAGCTCCCAGAGGCCACCCAGCTTCTTTCCATGTGGTCCTCACATGGGGCCTCTTGTGTTGGCAGCTTGTGTCTTCAAGGCCAGCAGAGGATCTCTGACTTTCTCTGATTTATAGTCCCTCTTTTAAAGGGCTTACCTTATTAGGTCAGGCCTGTTCAGGATAAGATCCCTTTAGATGAACAAAAAGTTAGCTAATTAAGGACCTTGATGACCTTTACAAAAAGCCACTATTGCCATTAATACAACTTAATCAACGAAGTATGGTCCTATCATAGTCACAGGTCCTGCCCACACTAAGCTAAGGGGAGGGGTTATACAGGGCATGCACACCAAGGGTGGGAATATTGGGATCACCTTCAGATTTTGCCTACTATACTGGCTGTTCAGAAGGCAAAAATATTATTCTGTTTGCTAGGGGTTGGAATGAAGTCATGAGAGGGCATGTGTTTTCAGCTCCTAGTCAGCTGTACCAACTGGGTATCCTACAATTCTGATTAGTTCTGGAGTTAGCATAAGTTCTGAAAGGTTAATGGGAGTCTCACAGACCATCCTCACTTTTTTTTAAATTAAGGCACAATTGCCATAACATCTTATTAGTTTCAGGTGTCTAACAGAATGATTATATATTTGTATTACAAAATGATCACTACCATAAGTCTGATTAATGTCCATCACCATACGTAATTACAAATATTCTTCTAATGATGGAAACTTTTAAGACCTACTGTCATAGCTACTCTTGAATATGAAATATACTATTATGTGCTATTATCACCATGCTGTACACATTTCTCAGACATTCATTTATCACTGAAAATTTGTACCTTTTGATCCTCTTCTTGTATTAGCCCACCTTCAACTCCCTGTCTCATTCAATCACCAATCTGTTCTCTGCATCTGTTAGCTTGTTTTTTTTTAAATTTGTTTTCCTCTTAAATTTCTTATATAAGTAAAATCATATGGTATTTGTCCTTTTCTGTCTGACTTACCTCACTTAGCACAATGCCGTTATGGCCCATCCATGTTGGTGTAAATGAAACTGCCCTCACTTTGGAGGCCAGCTCAAGTCCAAGGGGCCACCTGAAAATGTGAACTACACATTTAGAGGATCTCATGTTTACCTCTCAGGTTAAAATATTCACTAGAGCAACTCACAGAACTCAGGAAAGCACAGTTTAAGTACATGTGCGCTTACTGGTTTATTATAAAAGATGAACAGCTACATGAAGAGATACATAAAGGGGCAAGGTCTGGGAGGTGGTGGGCACCACCATGTAAGTGGTGCTTCATTCTCCCAGCACACTGCTGTGTTCACTAACCCAAGATTTCCTGAACATTGTTGTTCCCAAGTTTGTATATGGAGTTTCAGTGTGCAGGTTATCTGGACTGAATTTTGTCTCCCCTTCAAATTTATATCTGGAAGTCCTACCCATAAAGTGATGATATTTTGAGGTGTGGACTTTGGGAGAATTTTGGGTTACAGTAGATAATGAGTGTGGGCCCTCATGATGGGATTAGTGGTCTTACAAGCAGAGGAAGAGAGAGATTTCTCTGTGTGTATGCTCCAAGGAATGGCCATGTGAGGACATAGAGAGAAGGTGGTCATCTGCAAGCCAGAAGGAGTAGGACCAAACCAGCTGGCACCTTGATCTTGGGTTTTTAGACCCAGAATTTTGAGAAATAAATTTCTGGTTTTTAAGCTACCCAGTCTTTGGTACTTGTTATAGCAGCCTGAACAGACCTAAGACAGTAGATATGATTGATTAAATTATGGGCCCCATGATCGAACTTAAGCTCCAGCCCCTGTTCCCTCCTGAGGTCTTCCTCAGTGGAGTAGGGCTGAAAGTTGACTCTGGAATCAGGTGATGGTTTCTTCTAGTGACGAGCCCTCCTCCCCAGCCTCTCTAAGCCCCTCCTCCAAGAGTCATCTAGTTAACATAAACTCAGGTATCCTCAAGGAGGCTTCTTATGTATAACAAAAGACACTTCTATCACTCAGGAAATCCCAAGGGTTTTAAGAGCTTTGTGCCAATACCCAGAGGATATTACTTACTTTGTATATCATATATCGGAATCTTGACAGAAGGTGTCAATTTGGCGAAACCAGTTCAGGTGCTTCTTAGTCATACCTGAAAAAGTTATGTAAACATGTAAACCTATTTATATGTGTGTGTATATTTACATCCATGTACTATACAGTAATAGTATATGTATTTAATATGTGTATATGTAAATGTATATATACACACATGGAATATTGGTGTGGTTTTGTGTCAATTCTCATTTCTCCACACAAGGAAATGCTTAAGCCAAGGTTACTAAGGAGTTATTTCTTTGCTTGTTTTGTTCTACATTTTTTCTCGGTGCATTTGCAATCTTATACCAGTCTACCTCCGACATGGGTCCATGGTAGATTGGAAGTCTTGTTTGGGCACCAGGATTGATAAAAGACCTCTGGAGAATTATCTCTCTCCCTGGACGCATTTGCATTGTGGCTAAGCTTTGTAGTTTGTCCTGTTTATGTTTATAATTGTGTTCCTTTTCAGTCTGAAACTCAGGCATGTTGGCCCTCAGCTGTTTGATACTCAAGAGCTGCTTTCTTTCCTCACTGTTATTTTTAGTGGGGTTTTACAACCTATTTTTGCTTTGAGGACAAGAATGTAGAGAAATGCTTCCCGAAGCTTTCACTGTTTTTGTCAGATGTGTCCCATGTTGCACACTCACTTGTGTCCTGTAGCTGCAACAGTGTGTCACCATTTCGTTTCCACGAGTGTTTGTGCTAAACATGCGGACTATATTAAACTGTTCCTCAACTGCTCCTAGGTGATTTAACACAACTTTGAACTTGACACTGTGTACAAAATGACAAGTGTCCTTATTATCCTTCAGTGTCACCAGTCAATAAGCAATGCCTGTCAAAGGGTGTCAGAGACAGGTTGAGTTAATTATTAGGAGTAAGAAAGGAGAGGAAGGAGAGGAAAAGACATGGGAAAGGGAAAATGGAAGAAGGTGTAGAATAAAAGGAGAGAAAAATAAATGAGTCTACCTGGTAGCAAAGGATGATGCCCTCCCCTCCCACCTTTCCCACCCCCAAACCCAAAACCCAAATAATCTCAAATCTTTTTCAGGTGACAATCAACAATGAAACCTATTGAAAACATAGTTTTAAAAGTAATTTAGATTTTTGAGGTGTTCTCTTATAGAAGTAGTCTGTACCAGGCTGCAAATAGGCTCACCAAAACCCAGGAACCTAGATATGGAACCAAATAGGGCAGAGAAACTAGAAGGAGTGAGGAGGTGGGAGATGGATGAGCCTGAAATAAATTCCAAGGTGGGGTGAGAGACAATCATGGCGTTGTTTATGGAGCAACTTGGCTCAGGTCTCAGAGACACAGGTGACAGGACAGGACCTAGAGGAGGGCCTCCCAAACCCACTGTGAAGAACACTGATCTCTGAGCCCCAGACCTTGCAGGAGGGCAGCACATCTGATTATGTGACTCTGACAAAATGTCAGGGAAATGAAAACAAATGACTGAGCAGTCCCTGGAGGGATAAAGAGTTCACTTATTAAGCTCCCCGACCAGAAACATTGTGATTTAGTCATCTAGGATGATTTTATTCCATCTTCTATTACAGGCTGCACCACATAAATCTGTGTTTTATTGCTGGAGCGAGATGCTGCAGAATTTCAGGATGACTTTTGGCACTTCCTGAGCTGGCTTACTGCTGTGCTGACAAGTGCTTGTGGAAAATTAGCACTGATGATATTAATCACCTTCTTTAGGGCTCTTCTCCCTCTCATACTCTGTTAGAGCTTTGTTTTGTCCTTCTTTTGAAAACAAAAACACCCCCCCCCCCAACAACTCCTCTACAAGTGAAGTTGTGGGGTGGTCGGAAGGCAAAGGAGTAGTCATGTCCTGGGACCCTTGGGGTGGGGTATCTGTTGTGTGACACTGTTGTTATGGTACATGTCACATGCCTGGAAAGCCCTGGGCATGGCTGCTGGCAAAGGGAAGAAAAAAAAGTGTGGATGAGCGTGAAAGTATGGCCAATTTTCTTTTTTGATCAGATTTAACTAGGGCAATACAAGAGTGTGAACCATGTTAAGAAATAAGAGGTGGTCGGGTGAGGGATTTGAACACATACAGATACACATACCTATACACATACATACACTCTGACAAAAAAGATAATTTGTTTTGGGGCCAACACCCCTTGACAGTTAATGTCCTCATTCTCTGTTCTGCAGTGTCAAATACTCTCCTGCCAACAGTGGATTTCATTTCTTCCCTCTACTACTACTGCTTCCTAGTCCTTTTTGATTAGTCCCAGTTTTACTCCTTTTTTCCCTAAACTATCTCCCGAAGGGTTGCCCTTGCCCTTCCTGCCTCTGCTTTTGGGCAACCACATCTAGTCAGTTGGTTTTCAATGTCATCTCTTGATGACTTCCAAAAATATAGCTCAAGCTCTGCACTTTCTCAAACAGGAATAGATACTGCAAATTCAGCCCAGGGTGAGACGAAGGGAGATAAGATAAAGCTCAGCTTGTCTTTGCAATTGCTTACCTGACCTGGATCCATGAGGGCAGGATGCTGAGTTATGTTGAAGGAACGAACGGGCTGGGGTTTTGTCTATGTTCTGATGTGCTCTGTACTCTGAATGTGCTCCATTTGGTTTGACCCAATTAAATAAGGTAGGACCTGGTGAAGACTTGCGATGAGGCTGTCTTGCAATTCTGTACTTGGGAAACAATGAGTTCAGTGTAGTGATTCATGTGAACCTGGGAGTCAGATTGCTTAGATTCAAATCCTGACTCCACCATGTCCTTGCTGTGTGTTCCTGCATGAGCTTGCCTGGTGAGTAGCCCTCTCTGGTCTTTCACATGCAACAAAGGATAACAATCAGATCTCTCCCGTAGGGTCATCATGAGGATTAAGTGAGATGATGCATTTAAAATGCTGAGCCATGCACATAGTAAGGACACACTAAATCTTAGCTATCTCAAGCCATTTGGCTTGTTTCTCTCCCAAAAGAGAGAAGAATAGTCTTTTCTGAGAAGCCTATGACAGAAAGCAAGAGGCATTAATGTGGAAAGCTCTTCCTTTTGTGAAATAAAATGCTGTACCCAGATCTGGGGCTTTGTGATGGATTCATTTAGAGCTCATTATGAATAGGTTGATGAGAAGTAGGTGGGTTAAGGATGAGTGAAAAGCTTTATGATGGAGTCTCTCCTGTTTTCTGGGCTCAGCTCTCAGGAAGCTGATTAAATGAGACTGGGGCTGTGCAGGGCTGCCCTACTTCAGGCTTTTGTCAGCACTTCTTTTGTAGATTCTAATTTCCAGGGCATAGAAATGGCTGTGTTGAAAATATTCTCTGAGGGCTTGAGCTTGGTGTGGAAGATCTTTATCAGGCACCAAATAATCTTGTCAAGTTTTAAAAGAAGGAAAGAAAGGGGAAAAAATGTTGGAAAGGGAGAATAAAAGAAGAAGACAGCCAAAGAGAGTAGGGTAGAGTGAAGATGCTGAAAGGTGAGGAAGAAGGAAAGAGAAAATTCTTTTCAGAGTTTCTTAGATGCATACTTTAAAATAAAATAGCACCTCCATGTCAGGCATTTCTCCAGCGTTCTTGTCCAGGCCCTGCACTGTTGTAATCAATTGAAAAGAGCTGCACCACACAGCTTCCCGCTGTCTGTCCCTAAAGTGTGTTACCTCTTTCCACAAACTGAACACACTGTTCACTGCCTGCCCTTCATTCCTGCCAACATGGAGTTTACCATACCCTTTCCATTAAAAAGCTACACCAATCTAATTTGTGGCGTCTTACCAAATGTACCCACTCTTGTGGTCTGGGACCCCCCTCCCCCATACTAGGTTTGCCTTGCCTACCACCAAGGAAAGATGTCTCTCAATGCCAGAGATTGGTGAAAAGGAAAGGGATTATTTATTTAAAAAGTTATACAGACTTAGAGTAATGACTTAATGTCTTCATTAAAAATACTGAAGTCCTTTAGAATACCCACAAACTCACAGTCCTTCCTTCTCCCCTCTGCCCAGTCTGGGCTACTGTATCTCAGGAAAAGAAGTAGAAGTCTATGATTCAGGCAGCCCTTTGGTTCTGGCACCATCTGCTGTTTTGCTGCCGTGATCTCCAGTTCATCCAAAACCATGTGACATCTTCTCATAGCCCACCAGCAAGAATCCTTTCACCCCTTTGCTTCCAGGCAAAGTCTCTCCTGCTTCCTAAGCCACGTGGTAAAAAGAGAGCACCCTAAAGCTGCACAGTCCCAACTTTCGCCAAAGCTGAATGGTCCCCAAAAGCCCCCAGCATGGCTGCTGCACCTGAGTTTAAATCCCAGAGTCAGTCTTCCTCTGCAGCACCATTTCTGACTCCTCCCACATTCAGTTACACCTGCCAGCATTCCCGTATTCTTCCAGCTTTACTGGGCTGCCATAGTAAGTCTGGGCAGGCATGGCTCCATGGCATGGAGCCTATCATCTCCAAGCTCTCATGCAGGCACTGTAACCAGGGGGAGTTGCCTCCCAGTTGCATCATGGGTTGAACACTCTCCCATCCCCCTGGCTCAAAGCATGGCCACAGCTATTTAACATATCTATGAAACCATTTAAAGGTTATAGATACGTTAAATGACCATTCTAGAGGTTATCTGCTAAACTGTTGCTATTCAAAACAATACTCAATAGCCTTGCTCTATGCATCCCATCCCCCAGCTCAGACTTGTGGGGGTGAGGACATCTTATATATACATATATATATATAGTTTTTTCTAATATTACCTGGATACCCTGAATTCTGGACCCCATTACAGATATCCATTTGGCTTCCCCCACTTGGCTGTACCCTGTTACAGATACTCACCACAGGAATTCTGGAATGTTGGTACTCTTAGCATGAGGACTCCCAATCTGGGTGGAAGAGTCCATGGTGGTGATTTGAGAGGGTTTAGGGTGGTGTCATATGCACAGAAGACTTGTGAGTGACAGTGCCTCCAACCCCATGGGAAAGTGGAGGATTCTTCCCACACTCTAAAGGAGAATCATTGGCGATGTGCTCTCCTGTTGTGAAAATGCTGAGAATTAGTGATATACAGAGAGGAGCCACATTCTGGAGCTCCCTCTTCCCTTCAATATTCGGTCTAGTTCATTTAACACGGGAAGAGGTAACTATGAAAGAGAAGGCTAGCCTTGGCTGGTGTGGCTCAATGGATTGAGTGTCATCAGCCTGTGAACTGAAGTGTTGCCAGTTCAATTCCCTGTCAGGACACATGCCTAGGCTGTGGGCCAGGTCCCCAGTTGAGCATGCATGAGAGAAAGCTGATTGATGTTTCTGTTGCCCATGCATATTTCTCTCCCCCTCTTTCTCCATTCCTTCCTCTCTTTCTGAAAATAAATAAATAAAATCTTAAGAAGAGAAAAAGAAAGAAAGAGAAGCCTGGAAGACTGACTGCATGTGACTAAGTGGTTTTTTTGTTTGCAAGAGCAACTAAAACAATTGGAGAGGCATAAGATAGATGAAACCTGCAAGTACCAAGGGAATAACAAAGGAGACAACTGAAGAAGAAAATGCCATGTATTTTAGGAAGCTGGAATCTGGAGAGGAAACTGCTAACTGACTAAACAAAGTGGAGTCAGGAGCAATTACTGAATTGCTTGGATGGGGAGGAGATAATTGGTTGTGCAGAACATCAGAAAGTCCCATGGTCTGGAAGGAGGGGTGAAATAAAAAGCCGAAGCCAAGGGCATTGGCTAAAAGTGATCACAGAGTGGTCTGATTGCAAGGTACCCTCTTCCCTCTCACAGCCAGGCCATCACTCCTGAGTCAGGGTACAGAGGTACAGGGTGATAGTGGTGAAACTGAGTGTTGAAAATGGGAAAGATTTAATGAAAATGCAAAAATTGAATTGTAGGACATCCTTTATTCCACCCTTTCCCACAGTTTCCAGAAATCCTATATACTGGTAATAGTTATAGGCAGGGGATTCGATAAGCTTTCTCTGTAAGAATTTTGGTCCCACCAAATAAAAGAGCCAGTTTACAAGATGTTCCCCTATGGTAAGAGTCATAAGTTGACAAATTCATGCATATTTACAATATTTCCAGTCAGATTTTAGTAATTCATTTCTGATTCTCAGTGGTCAAGTAAAGAACACAAGATATCTGAGGAAGTCTTTCAATCTATAGTAGAGAAACTAAAAGAACGTAGAATACCTCCCACTCACAAGAAAAAGAGAAAATGCGGAGAGCAAAATAAAATCTAAAATATACATAATTATATTCTAAAAGAGATGAAGTAAATATTATTGGCTGGTGCTCAGCCTTTAAAGCTGATATTAAAGGCCTCATTGGCAATGTGGACTGACCAGAATCTTGAGGCAAGAGGAGTGAAGAGTACCTGCATCTCACCCTCTAACCTTTTGGCCCTAGGGCTTAGGTAGGTCCTAGAGGACTGACAGAGAAGTCAGATCAGAGCATTAGCTTTAGTAATGAGGGCTCCTTGGTTGCCAAAGGCCAGGATAAAGCCAAGGTGGAGAATACAGAGAGGAGACCTATGGCCCAGGGGGAAGCTGCCTCTTCTGGAGCCTGAACAGTGCCTCTTACCTGTGGGCGAGCTGTCTCTGCCCAACAGGCTCTGACTGCTCTGGAAAATCGCTGTAGGAAGGACCACTGCCTCCCTCACAACGCCTGGTGCTGGCACACTGGCGAGGGACAGGGAGGACAGGAAGGCAGTGGAAGTCTTTCAGGTACTTACCACTTCTGGAAAACCTGGAAATCCTTGTGCATGCCAGAGGCCATGTAAGCGGTGGAAATGGTTTTCCACTTTTGTTTCTTTTCCACACCAGTGTGTGACTTGATGGATTGGGCTCTGCAGTGGGCAATGAACCTCTCCTATGGGGAGGTGTGCATGAAGGAAGAGGAGAGAACTGGGAAGTTTGGTCAAATATCTCTATCTCCCATGAAGTGGGGCATAGAAATGGCATCCTATGTAGACCTAAAGATGATGGAATGAAAGTCTCCCCAACAAGGACTATAGGGTATTTTCGCTCTGGCAGTGACAGGTAACTACACACCAAGGGAACACTATGACTAGTCCTTGGTAGAAGAGAGCTGGGAAGACAAGCCTCTGGGGATTTTCACTCAAACAATCTGGCTGAGGAGGCCAGCCGTTGATCTCTTAATAGCAAATAACATCAACCAGGATTTGGCAGGCTCAAGCACCAGCATCTGGAAATAGCAAGGGTTTCTAAAGAGTCTTGGGTTCTACAGAGTGAGAAAAACCTGTTCCCGTTTCAGCTCTTCCAGCCTTCAATAGTTTTGTGACTATAAGGAAGTCTGTAGCTTCCCTGAGCTGCAGTTTCCCCCTGTGTGAGTTGTTACTTGAAATTGTTGCAAGTGTTAAATGGGAATTCATTCTCCCCATTCATTCGACAAGTCTGTAAACTTGGGACTTTTTGGCACCTATCATGTGTCAGGTACTATGCTGTGGACGTAAGCAAAGAACTTGGCAATGCTTGGAAGTTCAGAGATGTCAGTTTCTCCTCTCAGACTATTCAGCAGTCCCAGTCAGGGCTTCCTGAATTCAGAGCTTTGCTGTAGGGGAGTAGCGCTGGCTGTTTGGAAAGCAGGAGGAAGTCATTGCACATCATTATTCATGCTCTGGCTAGGGCTGCATTAAGAATGATCTGGCACTATTTCCATCCATCAGAGCTGTCTACATTGGTTTAACTGTTCTGAACTCTGAAGCCTCTGCCAAGCAACAGCCATTTCCTCTTGGCCTGCCCAGCCCCAGCACCTCTGAGCAGGGCTCAGCTCCATCACGGGGACACTTATGGTGGCAAGAGGTCCTTCAATGTCTGTGGCCTTTGCACTGTAGACAACTGTAGCTGAGGTCACCTCCTTTTCTCAGGAGAAAATGGTTTGATGGGGTGCTCTGGGTCGTGGGGTATGCCTCTGTCTGCTTAGAGCTTGACAGAAAGCAGCTGAGTAAGGATGACAAGCCACTTAATGGATGTTAATTACTACTTGCAGCATCCCTGTAGGTCAGAGGACAAGAAGATCCTGATGTCAGGACTGACTTGCTGTGGCTGGCGGCAGGCAGGCACTTACATTTGATTAGGGTTGTGGCTAGTTTAGTACAGACGAGGGACCCAGATGGCAAGCCGAGACTTACCTGCCTTGTAGAAGGACAGTTCACAGGTACTTTCTTCTTCAAGAAAATGTTCACTGTGAGCATTGGCCTTTATTTTCTCCATAATAAAGGAGGAAATCAGGTGTGTGACACCTGATTTATCCTAAATGGATTTAAATCAGGACCCCTGAGATACAGTCTGGTTTCTGAGCTTTACTTTCCTTGATGGAGTTAGAACCAATAATTCTAGAGAGTATGTATGGGTTTATCCCAAGCCCTCATTTGCCAAATTCCTCACTGCATTGTAGCTTTGCAACGCTTCTATTTAGGTGTAGTGGCAGATGAAAAAACACAAGAGTAATTAATGATATTACAAATTGGAGAAGCAAATGGCAGTCCTCTTAATGCTAACCTCTGGTTCCTGCACTAAAGAAGAGATTTGTATAGGCTCCTATGCAGTGCATCATGTTAAAACATCATCTTCTAAGCACTAGTTAGTTCAGTTTTAGCCTAAGTGACATATGGAAGGTGTCAGTTGTGAATATTTATTGGGATTGAAATGAACTCTTAAGAGGTGAATGCAGAGGGAAAGCATCTTGTGATATTAATAGAGCCCATATATGCCACCCAGAAGATGATGGATGAGCGGGCCCTTCCCCTCTCCAGGAGCTGGGGAAGGTTCCTTCTGGGAGTGGTGCAGAACAATGCAGTTGCAGGAACCCGTCACCTCCAGCTGTTTGGAGGATAGGCTTGAATTCAGGCACAGGTGGGGGAAAAGGTGCCCAGCAGAGACAATGAGAGGCAGGTTTTCCCTCTCATTTAAGTAAAGAGTTTAACATCACAAAGAAAGCCTTTAGCTTCACAGTGCCCATGGGGCATGCTTGGCCTCACTCCATTTCTGTGGTAAATCCATCAAGACAAAAAATGCTCCCATCTCAGAAAGAGAGCTTTGGAGGTGAACACAGTGGAGCCAAAGGAAGAGCCTTCACTTTTGATCACAAATGTATGGAATCTGTCAAAGACACTGAAGGTAACTTGGGTTTGCTGTGAAGTTTAAAAGTATTTTTCAATGAGAATCTCTAATGTGGACATAGGTGCAGTTAAATAGGAGTTCATACATAATATACTGTAACTACTGATAAATGTGCATTTCATTCAGCTTTTTAGTTAAGGTATAATTTCCATAAAGTAAAATTCACCCTTTTTAGTGCACAATTCTGTGAGTTTTTGCTAAAGTATAAAATCATTTAACCAATACTCAATCCAAATATACAATAGACCCTTCACCTCCCAACGTTTCTTGGCTCCTTTGTCGTCAGTCCCTCAGCCATGACAACCACTGGTCTGTTTTCTTTATATCGTTTTGCCTTTTCTAGAATGTCATATAAATGGAATTATATAATCTGTAGCCTTTTCAGTATGGCTTCTTTCACTTAATATTGAACATCTTTTCACTTATTGCAGTTGAGATTAATTTCTATTGTTTATATATCAGTGATTTGTTCTTTTATTGCTAAGAATTTTATTCTAGGGCTGTATCACAGTTTGTTTATTGATTTCTTAGAAGGGGGATGTGTGGATTGTTTCCAGGTTTTGGCAATTATGCATAAAGTCACCTATGTACAGGTCTTTGAGTGAAACATGTTTTTATTTCCCTTGAGTAAGTACCTAGCTGGGGGGGGGGGGTTGTGTTCTGTGTCTGGTGCGTGTTTCACTTTGTAAGAAACTGCCAAATGGTTTTTCAAAGTGGGTGTATGTTTTGCATTTACTCCAAAAAAGGATGAGATTTCTGTTGCTCTATATCCTTGATAGCACTTAAAATTATCAATGTTTTTAAAACTTACCCATTATTTGGTGTCTAATGGTATCTCATTGTGGCTTTAATTTGCATTTCTCTGATGACTAATGATATTGAACATCTTTTTACCTTTTTATTTGCTATATACAGGGGTGGTGGCAAATGTAGGTTTACAGTTGTAATACAAATAAATGATAATAAATAATATAAAAATAAATTGTGTTTCATGTACTCACAGCTGTATATTCTTTGATGCATTGCCTTTTTATCTTATACTCATTTGAAAACAAATTATTAATTTGCTAGATACATGGTATTTTGTTTTAATTATTTTTATTATTATTTTTGGTTAGGCTGAAACTTTCAGCTCTCTGTTAGCTTGGCTAGCTCAACTAGTACTCTCCCCTACCTTTGGCCATAGGAAAGACACTGAGATCAACATCGAGTGTAGCTAGTCGCATTTTTTTTAAGTCAGACAGCAGAAAACTGAACTATATGCAACATTTTCCTGGATAGTTTTGGAAATAATAAATAACTGCTTTTATTCTCTCTGGAGAAGCCTACCCCATCTAGTGAAATGGGGCCATTAAGTCAAATTCCCCTTATAGGAGAAGAAACAACCATAGATTTTTTGTTTTTTAAGAGGGTGACTTGTTTTTCCTAGAGCTATCAGACCCCAGAGGATTACAGGATTCTGGTTTTTAAAATAGCCCTAAGATTTCCTCAGGGCAAATATTGATTATTTGTGACTTGAATGAAGAAATCTTAAATCAAGAAAGACAATGTGCTTCAGGTGTCACTTTAAAAAAATAAGTTGTGCATCTGTAATATTGATATAATTTTTTTAGATATAAGATAAAAATAGGAGTAACAGCAACCTGTGCTACTTACCTGATTGAAGAAGAAAATAAGGCATTGAAATATTTTCTTTTAGTATAATGTACTTGTAACGGACTTCTTTCCCAGCTCCCAGTGTTTTCTTTCTTGAGAACCACCTTCCTTGTCCTGTTGTTTCTCATTTTCCATGGCCCTGAGCCCTCTGGAGCTGTGTTTCTGGTACCTAACCCACCCTCCTCCTTGACCAGAATTGATATGATCAGAAGTAGGTACCTGACTCAGTCTGGGCCAGACAGATCTCTACTGTTGCTGAATCTGACATGATGGCAATTTTGGGGGCATGGCATTTCTTGCCACGTGTACATGAAGTTAAAGAAACCTACTCTGCAAATGAAATAAAAATGAAGCTTATTTTTGGAATGACCAAGATTCAAAGCAGAGAAGGGTACCACCTACATTCCTTATGGTCCAGTTCTTTCCCTAAGTCCCTCTACACTTAAACATCATGACACACTTCAATATGCTTCTGGTGAATTCTGTCTTAGATTGAAGGTAGCTTGAGTTGCCTTCTAATATTGCAATCAAGAGTCTGAATGGAAGTAGCATTGGGTGATCTTGGCTAGGAAACCCTTCTCTCTGGGCTGGCATCCTGTAAAAATTCTGAGTCACAATTAACACAAATGCTGGGCTTAATGATGTCAGTTGAATAACTGAAATTAAGGGTAAACACAGTCAGTTTGAAGGTAGGTCTCAATGGAGAAATGGAATTATTTCATTATTTCTAAGTGTGGTAAGATTCTTAGGATCTTAGTGGTTATACAGTTTAGTTCATTTTGTCCAGCCTTTCACACAGAGCAGATCTTTCTTGAATTTGGCTGATGACTGTCTGACCTCTTATTATGTAATATCAATTTGTTCAAGTCTGGGTCTACACATACCTAGAGAGTTGAATCTTATTTTTGGTTTTAAAATTCATATTTCTTCCTCCAGACTCTGTTCCAAATATTTTTGGATAGTTATTGCTCTTAATATTCTTTTGGGATTCCTCTTCTCATTCACTTCTAAGGCCATCAGTGGATAGGAGATTTTTGCCAGCAGGCATTCCACTTTCAATTCAGAAACACTGATCAAACTTGCTGTTTACTTTCTGATTGTGTGCTGATGACTCACACTCTCAATGCCTTACCTCATGTGTTTTCCAACACATTGCAGTCCACTCCTAGAAGACTCTGCTTAGGGCAAGGACATTTTTGGCAATATGAAAAGATCACCTCACATAGACTTTGCTTATGTCAAAAGAGTCAGCCCCACTATTGGAGAGTTTCCCCAGACTAATGGTGGGAAGAATAAATAGGAGGCAACAGTTGTGCATGTGGGTAGGGAGGGAGGGGTGAGCCCAGGCCACCCTCCTCTGCTGCAGCCTTGGGAATGGAAACTTGGCCCCACATGCTGGAAGCCAGGCTGGGCAATAATGGCATGGCAATCTGTGTCCCACAGCAGGTGCTGGGCCTCTGTGGGTGTCATCGCGAGAAGAGATGGCTGAAATGGACATGTCGAGTCAAGGAAATTTTGACTTACTAGACCTTGCAAAATTTCCAAAAAGCAGTTATGGTGGCACAAACTGTTTGGCCAGGAGTTGGACATGTCACTGGATGGTGGGTGGGTTTCCTGTTCCAGAAGGTTGGAAAGTTGGCTGCAATTTCTATGGGAGGAGGGTTTTTGTCTTGTTCAGCTTGCAAACCATACTGGGTCCATCCAAGTTGACTGGCAACAAGCAAAGAAAGACATGAAGAAAGCCAAGAAATAGCTGAAGATCGTAAAAGCAACCACTTATCTACAGAGGTGAAAGGCAAAGCGGAGGAGATATTGTCATTCGTGAAGAAGAATGTTCTAGTGACTGGTGGATCTTTTGGAGGCTTTCTGCTTGGCATAGCGTCCTAAGGAGGATGACTCATTATTCCTGCTTTTTCCAACTAGCAGCCCCTTCACTCCCTGATAGGACATCAGTCTCTTCTTCCTCCTCCTCTTCTCCTGTGCCTTCCTCCGTGCTGTAGCATATCTGAATGGCTTCTATAGGTATCTGTTGGTACAGCCCTACTCTGAGCCTCCTGACAACAGAAGAGACAATAGACATTAACTGTCCTCCCAGAACACTCCCTGTTTGACTAATCTTTAGGTCAGCAACAGTGTTCCTTTCCCCCTACACAAGATACTTACTAGAACACATTACAAGATGGCTCACCGTAGAAGATGAGTGAATCCTCAACGTTTTTTCCAAATGACTTGGAAAAGGAATAACAATCCTATAGGTACCTTATTATGTGCTGCATGGAAAGGAACTGAATACGTTTGCCTCTAATCATGAATAAAAACAAAAGAAAGGAGGCACCTACAGTACTGCCTGTATATATAGTAGATGATCAACCTATTTGGTAAGTCTAGTAAATTATTGATGACCAAGTTAAAGCTTTTCTATGTAGATAAAATTTGTTTACACCCTTTTCCCCCAAACTGGAAAGAAAGTAGTCTTGAAGTTTGTGATTAGATTTCCATCCTCTCACTTCAGAACAACAGCTAACATAGGGCCTACAAGACCAGTACCATTTTGTAGCTAGTTTGAGCATGTCACAGACCAGCTGGGACTGGAAGTTCTTGGAACTCCAGAGTTATTGGGCTGTGTCAGACTGATGAATTATGTAGAACCTGCTTTCCATGAGTATTATTAATCATGCTCAAGCAAATGAAGACATGCTAATTAATTTGTGGTGGTTTTTACCTGCAAATGCCAAAGGAACTAAACCAAATTAAATCTTCTATTCTCTTCAAGACCAGCACCCTGTTAAACACCTTATGACTTACCAATTCACTTTGAAAGACATGGTTCTTTGGAAACTTAGTTTGCCTCTGATTTCAAAATCCAAAGGCTCTTTCATGAAAGTGTAGGCCAAAGTTTTACACATAATGACTTGGAAAATGTGTAGATGGCATTCATTGCTATCATTTACAGAGGACCCAGCATACCCCAGGGCCTCTGTATTAGATAGTTGACCCATGTTACCTCACGGGTAGGTATTACCAAAAAGCCTAGAGGTTGGTATTATCATCTAATTGTACAAATGAAGAAATAGACTCAGACACTTGATGTAAATGTCCATGTCATACAACTTAATAGTACTGAGCTAGAATGCAAAGCCAGACCTGTATGACTCCATGCTTTTTCCACTGGCCTGTGCTTCTCTGAAGGAGACAGTTCACTGTATGTGTGAATTTTGCCTGCCAGATAACTATGTGCTGTGCATGGTGCACTCTGCACTATATTTGAACAGTGATGGTTTCACTTTTTATTTTCTCTATTGGAGAAAAGTTTGAGAACACAGTTTTAGGATTTTTAAATGATTTTCATTACAACAGCATCATGTGTAATACTACTCCATTTTCACTCTCAGCTACCTGTGTACATTCCTCTTGGTACCAATTAAAATATTGTTGCACAGATAAGGGATCCTTTTCTATCCACAGCCAGGTGTTTGCTATGTGAGCCATGTTTAAGGTACCTCTGAAAGCAAGTGGTCTCTGAACATGGCAGTGGGACAGTGGGAAGACTGGAAGTTGCAGACTCTAACTGACCACAGATGGTTTGCAAGGGATGATACTCTGCACCTTATGTCTTTGTCTAGTTCAGTGTTCCTGGTTATCTTTCCCAACACTACCTAAATGTCTGGCAAAATTGAGCTGAAGCCTTATTTGGGGGATGTTGACTGTCATTATTGGTGTTTCCCTTGGCAGTCACCCAGTGTGCCCACAGAGGGAAGAATGCCGGTTAATGTCCTGTAGATGGTTGAGGTGTCAAAGTGGAGTCCTCTGATATATCTCCTGAGAGCAAGCCCCACTGAGGTTTGATAGACTGGATCAGCATTGACTCTAGAGCTGGTCATGCTGCAGGTAAGAATCTGGGAAGCAGGGTTCTGGCCGAGGTGTCTTTAAGGGGTCTTAAGTTCCTTCATGCATGTTTAGGTGGTTGTCATCTTTCTTGCAAGGACTCAAAGCACTAGAACTTCTGTTAGAGGAGAAGCCCATGGAACACTCTACTCAAGACAAAATGTTATGTGAACTGACATATGCTTTGCTGCTTCTTTAGATGACATGTAAATTATCTTCATTGTTAGTTATTTCACTTATTTTGTCCTACCCAAATCAAAGAAATACTAGTCATATATATATATTTTGTATACACATATATACAAAGTATGTATATATTTGTGTGTGTGTGTATAGAGAGAGAGAGAGATCACACTTGAGTATCTCTCCTCTTCACCACTTTAAGCAACAGATGTTCCTATTTTGTCAATGAGTTAGTGAGAGGCACACGAGCACGTACTCTCAGATCTCCATCTGTCACTGTGTCATGTAAGGCAGGTCACATTCTCTCTGAGCCAAGGTTTTGTTTTTTCACTCGTGAGATGGGATGATTACTCTTACCTTAGAGGGCTATTCTGAATGAAGATTAAATGTAAATGAAATGAGCAGTGTCTAGCTTACAGAGGATGCTCAAAACTGCATGTTTTCTTTTGCTAAAATGAAGACCATTGCTTTTTATTTCTAAAGGTCTCTAGAACCCTCCCTTCTCATCCTGACACACCACACATACAGGGTTTGGCAGAAGTAACTCCAGTGAGTGTGGTTGGTAGGTAGGTGGATGTCTCACAGGAGATGGACAGCAATTTAAACATTTCACCTAAAGTGTCATATGCTTGAGTGTGATATGATTTTGTAATAAAAGATTTTTATGTAATAAAAAAGCGGTGTTATTTGTGCAGGACCCTATAAATTCACACACCACTTTTCTGTGTGTTTTCCAGGCAAACAAACATTTCATTATAGTGTGGTAGTGTTTGCAAGTTGTAGTCAGCATTAATAAATTAAAGTTTTCCTTATATTTCTTCTGTTATCCTGTCCTCTTCCACAGTATACAAGAGAAATAGGAATTAGAATTGCATGGTATAGTGTTTAATCTTTTCCTGACTCCTAATTAGAACCTCCTTGCATGCATACACACACACATACACTCCCCCTCTTCACATTTTATCCTCCTCTGTCTTCCTTTTCAGATGTCCTCACTGCACACGTTTTTCACTGTTGGATGGGTTTCTGCTGGAACCAGAAATAGCAAAAGTGTCCGCTTGATTGTGGTAGAGTAATGCATGTGTTGGGTGGCATTGTCAAACTCTCATAAAAAATTAGAAAAATGCTCCCACTATCTTATGGGCTAGTCAAAGACAGAAGCAGAAGCAGCAAGAGTTATTGGGAAAGGAGTGGAAAAGGAAACAAAAAATACACCATTGCTTTTTCCAGGAAGAAAGGAGGGAGCTAGGGAGCAATAGGCAAATTTTCATTTTCCTAGAGACTGAATTGGGTATGTAACTGGCTCAGAAAAAAAATGAAAATAAATCCCTCAGAGTTCCACTGCCCTTCAAAGGGAAGGAGTGGTAAATTGCCTGTCTTTACTAGGCCCCTGCCAGAGGCTTATCTCCATGCTGAAATAATGTCTTCTGGAGCCAATTCTACATTTCAAGACTTTGTTCTGTCTTTTTTTCCCTAGCCATTCTTTCATCAGTTCTAGCTTCCCTGACTGGAAAGCTGGTGCTAATGTCAGCCAGATTCCCTGTGTGTGAGTGAGGAGCTCGCCTGACAACAGCCCCTACAAGTGCCCTAAGGTTCCCTGCCTCGTGATCTGCAACCCCCTTTGCATTCCCTCCCGTAATGTGCTGTGCTTGAGCTGTGTGGCCAACAGAATATGGCAGAAGTGATGATCACTCTTGAGACTGGATTACAAAAGATGCTGCAGCTTCCGTTTTGTTCTCACTTACTCTCTCTTGGGTCATTATCTCTGGGGGAAAGCTTCCCTGCCATTTTCTGAGGACACTCCCAAAATGCTGTGTAGAGGCCAGTGTGGTAAGGAACTGATACCTCCAGCCAACGCTTATATAATGTAGCCTTCTTGACGTTGTATTTTTCAGTGCCAATCTAGCTTTCAGATGATGGCAGCCCCAGCTGATAGCCTCATAGCAATCTCACAAGAGACCCTGAGCTAGAATTGCCCAGGTGAGCCAATTCCAGATTCCTGACTCTTAGAAATTGAGAAAAATAAATATTTGTTGTTTGAAACAACTGTCAAAAACTCAGAAGCATCTGCGATGCTACCCTACCTGTAAGCTAACAAATTAGCCTACTACAGTTTATGGACAGTAGTAGGAGTCCTGAGACTCCTGAGTCAGAGACAAATACAAGAGATGTTACATTATTCACAGCACAGCTGTCAGTGTGAGCCTCTTGCCTGCTGGTCCTACGGGGTGATGCAGGGATTCACACAGGCGGGTGCTGCACCCACCATGGGTTCACCTCACAGCTGAGGAACCCTCAGCTTGGGAAACCCCAATCTTTTTTAAGAGGGTTTCAAGAAAATCTGCTCAAACTTTCCTCTGGAGGGAGACATTATTTTTTATTACAGTGGATGGCAAACAATTCTGGCCTTTGCCCCAGATGGATATACTGTCTCCCTCTTTCAAGGTTATTTGCTCTACAAATATCCTAAAAAAGATAATCTGGACCAAAAGCGGTTAGTGCCTCTGCTCACAAGAAACACAAGGGGGACTTGCCTGCAATAGCCATTGAGTTTTTGGGATAATTTTCTGTGCAGCATAGGTAACTAATGCAATGGGATACCTCGTTTGCTCCTCACCTGTCAGAACCACTGCTTGTGCGGCAGACTTGTGTCTGTTCACAGAGCACGACTGCAGGGCCTTTGACTGCAGGAACAGGGGAAGGCACAGGAAGTCCTTGGTTTGGGAGGGAGATAAAAAGGGACACGGGGAAGGAAACGGATGTAGGGAAGGGACCAGTAGATGGAACAGACTAGATTTGACATCTGTAGCTTTTTCTAGAAACAAAGATTTTACCTAGAGAATAGTTAGGTTTGTAAAATAAGAGGATTCATTAGTTAGCATCTTGCTGTGTTTAAAAAAATCTCTTTTCATCTTTGCCAGTAAACTGCTTTTTTGCAGTGTTGGGGTGTTGCTAGAGGTTACTTCTCATACCTTTTCCCCCAGTGAAGGAAAATAATGTGCACTTAATTTTGAGCCAATCCATAGAGAACCAAATTTAGAGAATCCTCTTTGAAAGGTATATGAGATAAAGTACTTAAAAGATTTTTTTTTGTTTATTTGTTTTATGCTGTGAAGATATGGAATCAATTAAAAGATATCTTGGGTTTTCTGCCATTAGGCAATATCTTCATTTTCCTCATGAAATCAGTTGAGAGGACAAAGAGTTATTGAGAGTTATTTTAATTTGAAATGATATTTCATTTTGTTTTATGTTTTTATTCAGTTTAAAGAATACAAAGTTTTAGAACTATTAAATTATGCTCCTCATGGAGTCATTTTTAGAAACACAGAAAAAAATCCAAAAATGTGAATGAGCTTCCATTGGCCCATAGGAATGGATGTCTTACGATGCTCAATAGAGGACATTTCTCCAGGCTTCCCTCAGCTGGGACTCATTGATGGGAGAGGGCCCAGGGATGCTGTCTTAGTTCTCCAGTGGGAATTCCATGGCTGCTTATCCAGGTTTTCAGCAGGGTCTCTCTAGTAAGGCACCCACCCGGGGCAAGCTATAGTCTTGATTATAGCTTGGAGGATAGGTTAAATACATGCTCTTTAATTTAATTTAATGTAATTTGTCTTCATTTCCTCATCTCTTAAGTGGGAACTGTAATACTTATTTCTCTTATAGCTGTTGTGAAGTTTAAATATGCTAAAGTAGATAAAGAGTTTAGTATTGTTCTTGGCTTACAATAAATACTACAAGTTAAGGTTAGTATTATCAATCCTCAACAATATTAGTAATGCTCCTCCATTGGTTATGTTATGTCATTTCAAATGCAATACAGTTCTGTTAGATGACATCAGGCTCTGTCTTGTCCTCTCTTTATATTATAGGTCAAGTCATGCTTCTCATTTGTGTAGAGGTCTCATTTATATGGTGTTAGGTATGTACCTCTCTTCCTTGACATATGGTACAGTCTTTCAATAAATGCCTGCTCTTGATCTTGTCATTGTGATACTAGACAAAAAATCCCACCCAATTACCAAATTGTGCAAAGCCTGGCTATTCTCAGAGCACATTGATTTTAACTTTTTCTTAAATAGGAAGGCTGTTTATGGAAAATTTTCCCCAAAGGCTGCAATCCCTAATGGATTCAACCTGTTTTGTGTCTAAAAACCACAAACTTGGACCAAGAGAAGGCCAGCACTGTGAGTTATCCTGCAGGTGTGCGTAGGAATGTAGTGTCCAGAGTCTTTGCCCTTTTGGAAAGATCTTTTCAGGGGTGAAAACCAGTGGTAGGCATCATACATGATGGCACTCAGTATTCCCCGGGCTTGTCAGTCTGGAGAAAAGTATCTTGTAGCTCTGGCAGTGAGAGCCGGCCTTTTATATATGTACCAAGGACCTCACAGTGTGCTGGAGCAGAGACTGAGGGTGCCCCAGATAACTGCTGGTGCCTCAGGCACATTGCTTTGGCACCTACCATTCCTACTCAGCCCTATCCTATGGCTTCTGCTGCAAGGACCCGTGAACCTTTGCTTAGGGCTTTCTCTGGCCAAGGGAGCCCTCTTAGCCCAAGTCTGGGGCAAGCAGGGGAGTTAACCCTTGGAACTGAAGGGCTTGAAGACTAAATGCCAATCTCCTTTGCCTTTCATGTGGGGAAATTCCAAGGTATCTTCTTTAGTTCCCTGCTGTGACTGAGTCCCAACTTTCCCAGGTTGGTGCCATGCTTGATAATATGCTCTTTATCTGTTTTCTTCTCCTTCCTTCCTCACTTCTCTACTCCCTAAGCAATGATTCCTAGGATCACCTTGTGGATAAACTCATATCCTTGTCTCAAAGATGGATTTGTAGAAACTCAACCTAAAACAAAGGACCCACTATCATTGCCTCACTTTCTCAACCCATAATTATACTGTGTCCTGTGGAAGCTCATTCCCTAGAATCCCCCTTCTCTGTATCTCATAGGAAGGAGGGAATGAAGGAGGGGGCTTGACATCGTAACCATCCACAATATGGGTGATTCAAACCCTTCATCTCATTTATATCTTTTAGAGTGCTATGATGTAGTATTTCCATTTTAGAGATGAGGAAACTGAGGCCAGAGGATTAAGTATCTTGATTGAGGCAGTGTAGCTTCTAGACGACATAGGACCAGATCCCAGGTTTTCATACTGTTTGAAAATGTTCTTGTTTCTAGTTCATTTCTGAAGGCGTGAACAGATCAGGGAAGGAGTAGCGTACATCCTTGCATTCTGAGTTAGGCGTTTAAAAAAGAAGCATGATATGGCTCCAAAGATTTCATGTTATGAATAGAATAAAATACGACTCCGTCCTATGGCCTAATTGGTCCTACCTGATCTGACACCTACTTATTTCTCTGATTTCACCTCATACCACTCACCCCCTTCCACGCACTGTTCTAGCCAAACTGACCTTCCTTTTGTTCCAGGCACACAACAAGCTCATCCCCCACCTGTGCCCTTGCTGGTTCCTCAGCCAAGAATGTTCCTCAGATCTTTGCAGGGCCACCTCCTCATGAACATTCTTGTCTTTGTGGAAATATGGCTTTGTCAGAGGAGAAGTCCTCCTCCTCTGTGAGCTAAAGCTAAGCCCTCCTGTTCCCCGTTCATCTCTCCTGGTCTTTGCCCAGGCAGTCTCCCCCTAGTTCTTCTTTTTAGATTATATTCTCACTTGCTTCTTGCTTGTTTCCTAGCCCCACTAGCTGTAAGCTGATTAGGACAGGGACCTCACTTGTCTTGCTCATGTTTTTCCAGGGCCTAGAACAGTGTTGGTACACAGTTGTCAAATGAACACACAAATAAAGGTGAGGCAGTAGAGAAAAAAATTCTAAGCAAGTGTACGTGGAGGACCTTAAAACATACTTTGTATATAACTAAGATTTATTTAGCCAGCCCTTTGTAATCAGCAGAATTAATATAACTTGAAAGCAAATGCATCTTGCTGACATTTTGGAACCTGTGTGTATGCATTAATACCAATCAATTTAAGTGTGGGTTTCACAGCATGCCATTCGGATGAGAAATGCTGGAAAGGGAGAAGGTGGACAGCTTCTTAGCTACTTTTTTTTTCTGGCACATTTAACACCATTCCAGTAAACTGGGCTCTGGGTTTAATTAAATATTGTTTGGGGTAGGGATATGGGGTGTAGAGAAAGTCTTAACAATTCTTCTTATCTTGGACTTCACTTAAAAAACAACAAAGATATTGTGGTTAAAAAGCTTACTGTTTAAGTCCTCTGAAATCTCGTTTTTGGGCTTCCCTATCTCGTTTACTTTGATATTTGCATTTTTGATCAATGATTTTTTTTAGGAGTTGAGAGATAGAAAATGATATACCTGTGTTCATATATTTGTTTTAGTAACATTTCTTACTTTTCCTGATTGTGAGATTAATTATATTCATCTGAAAATTTAGAAGGTAAAGAAAATGTAAACAAGAAAGTAAAAAGTATCCATAAGTCTGTCCATTAACAGTGACTGCTAACATTTTGACGTGTTTCCTTCCAGTTGTTTTGCGAGGGTTCTGAATATCTGTGTACTATGGTTCTTCAAGTCGAAGATACCACCTGTTGTTTCCACTAAACATTCCACTAAAGTGGGATGTTGTTTTAGTTACTGTATTTCAAGAAAAACAAAGATAAAGATATTTTTTTCTGTTTTTTGCTAAAACATTGATAACTATGTACCATTTTCTTCTTACAAAATTTGGGACTATGTTCCATTCTTACTTTGACTCTAAATTTTTTAAAAAATATATTTTATTGATTATGCAATTACAGTTGGCCCATCCCCACCCCTTCACTCCTCTCCACCCTGCACACCCCCTCCCACTCACATTCCCTCCCTTCAGTTCATGTCTGTGGGTCGTACATATAAGTTCTTTAGCTTCTACATTTCCTATACTATTCTTACCCTCCCCCTGTCTATTTTCTACCTACCATCTATGCTACTTATCCTCTGTACCTTTTCCCCCTCTCCCCCCTCCAACTCCCCTGTTAATAAACCTCCATGTGATCTCCATTCCTGTGGTTCTGTTCCTGTTCTACTTGTTTGCGTAGTTTGCTTTTGTTTTTGTTTTAGGTATGGTTGTTAATAATTGTGAATTTGCTGTCATTTTACTGTTCATATTTTTTATCTTCTTTTTCTTAGATAAATCCCTTTAACATTTCATATAATAAGGGCTTGGTGATGATGAACTCCTTGAACTTGACCTTATCTGAGAAGCACTTTATCTGCCCTTCCATTCTAAATGAAAGCTTTGCTGGATAGAGCAATCTTGGATATAGGTCCTTGCCTTTCATGACTTGGAATGTTTCTTTCCAGTCCCTTCTTGCCTGCAAGGTTTCCTCTGAGAAATCAGCTGATAGTTTAATGGAAACTCCTTTGTAGGTAACTGTCTCCTTATCTCTTGCTGCTTCTAGGATTCTCTCCTTCATTTTAATCTTGGGTAATGTAATTATGATGTGCCTTGGCGTGTTCCTCCTTGGGTCCAACTTGTTTGGGACTCTCTGAGCTTCCTGGACTTCCTGGAAGTCTATTTCCTTTGCCAGATTGGGGAAGTTCTCCTTTATTATTTGTTCAAGTAACTTTTCTACTTGTTGCTCTTCCTCTTCTCCTTCTGGTACCCCTATAATTCAGATGTTGGAACATTTAAAGATGTCCTGGAGGTTTCTAAGCCTCTCCTCATGTTTTTGAATTCTTGTTTCTTCATTCTTTTCTGTTTGGTTGTTCCTTTCTTCCTTCTGGTCCACTCCATTGATTTGAGTCCCAGTTTTCTTCCCCTCACTATTGTTTCCCTGTGCGTTTTCCTTCATTTCTCTTATTGTAGCCTGCATTCGTTCATCTAATTTATGCCCAAAGTCAACCAATTCTGTGAGCTTCCTGATCAACAGTGCTTTGAACTGTGCATCTGGTAATTCGGCAATTTCTTGGTCACTTAAAAAATTGGTTCTGGGGCTTTCAAATATGTTTGAGCCATCTTTTTAATTTTCCTTTGGTTTGGATGCGGCTATTTCGTAAAGGTGGCGGAGCCTTAGGTGTTCACCAGGGTGGGGCACCCCAGTCGCTGGGTTGTGACGTTGTATGTGGGGGCGGGGTCTGAGAGGGAACAATGGCGCCTGCTCCGCTCTCTCTAGGA
>PVIA01012218.1:0-39191 GCA_004024845.1 Tonatia bakeri
AGAACTTCTTTAGGCGTCCTGCTCGCACTTTCCTGTGACAGAATTTTTCAAAGCTTCTGGGATTGTAGTCAGAAATTACTAACCAAGAACCGGATAGGGTTTTTCTGAGGAGGGGTGGAAGGGTGGGGAGAACAGCTCTAGCTTTAAGTAAGGAATCACCATGACTTTTGATAGTTATTTCTTATTTTAAAAATTTCTCAAGATTTGTGCATGTGTGTGTGTTTTTATCAGAAGTGGTTGTGAACACCCAGTTAAGTGGGGAGGGTCTTTGGACTGGAAGAGACTGAGACAAAGCACTGGATCCGATGTTTGCGTTCAGGCCTTATCACCCTCCAATCAGCCTCCGAGCATTCCCAGAACTCCGGTCTGCTGGGCTAGACCTCCATTGCAGAATGATTGTATTCTCTGCATCTATTCTGGCCCTGAATAAAAATTGACCTCACGTCCATCTCTGAAGCATCAGCTATAGTAACTCTCGGATGATGGCAGGAATGTCCCAGTACTCCCAAGTCGTGGCAGGTTTTAAGGATTAGATGAGATAGATATAAAGCCCTTAGTTACTTTCCTTGCTATTACTATTTATTTAAACATTATTGGTAGTGGGCTAACTCCCTGCATGGATCTGACATTAACTTTTATCTTTCACATCTTCTCACTTGTTTCCCTTAGAGTGAGGCTTGCTTTTTTCCCCAGGATAAAAATGAGTGATGATATATATTTTTTTCAAAATAAAAATGACTTTTTCTGCACTATACTGGGATATTAAAATGACTTGGTCCAAAAATTTGAGATTAAGTATGCGTTTATGCCCTCGTGGTGAGAGGAAAATACTATTCTAAAAATAAATGGGTCTGGTGTGCTAGGGTTGTGGTTCTCAATCAGGGATGATTTTTGCCCCACAGGATACATTTGGCAATATCTGGAGATGTTTGATTGTCATAACTTGTGGGAGGCTCCCGCTGGCATCTAAAAAGTGGAGGCCATGGATACTGTTGAACATCCTACATTGTACAGAATGGTCCCTGTGTTTACTTTTTTAATTCAAGGATTACCTTAACAATTGCTGCCATAACAATTCACCACAAATTTAGAGGCTTAAAATAACACAAATTTATTATCTTACAGTTGTGTAGGCCAGAAGTCTGACATGCTCACAGGGTGAAAATCAAGGTGTGAGCAGGGTTCTGTTCCTTTCGGGATACTCGCAGGGAGAATTCGTTCCTTGCCTTTTCCAGCTTCCAGAGGCTGCCTGCGTTCTTTGGCTCGTGGTTCCTTTCACATTTTCAGAACCAGCAATGGTGGGTCAGGTCCCTCTCATGTTTTGCATCTCTCCCTCTTCTTCCACTGTCACATCTCTCTGACCAATTGTTTTGCCTCCCTCTTTCACTTTTAAGGGCCCCAGTGATTACATTCGGCCCACCAAGATAATCCTAGATAATGTCCCTATTTTAGGGTCTGCTGATTAGCCAACTTAATTTTATCTGTAAACTTGAATTTCCTTCTGTCATCTAATGTAACATATTCATAGACTGCAGGGATATGGATATGAACGTCTTTGTGAGGTCATTATTCTGCCTGTCACGCACAGTCCCCACAACAGAAAATGATCTGGCCCCACATGTCACTAGGGATGAGGTTGAGAACGTCTGTCCTAGAGAAAGCTTCCTAGTCCTAGGAGGGGGTGCTTCATTCCAATGTGGATAAAAGAAAAAGATAAGTTACTTTTAAACTGACTCAGTTAAAGTATTAACATCATGGCACATTTAACAATTTAAACAATTTGCATTAAAAGGCACTGCTGGGTGAGATTGCTTGTCCACTGCTGGCCAAGATAGGATGATAACTTGGTTTACCCAGTGGGGAAATGAAAATCCTCCTATTAAATAAATGAAGCGGCAGCTTCTGGTAACAAACATATGAAACAGAATATTCATCTTTTCTTCAATGGGAATAACACATGACAAAAGTGAAGCTTTTTTCACATTGTTTGTTTATAGAAAATTCATCTCCACTGAGGCCTTATGTTAAATTTGTTCTCTGATGTTATTATTTCCAGGATGCATATGGCCACTGGAGTATGTTCTTATGATCTTACCATTTATTTACCTTCATACAAAACTCCAATTACTGTCAGAGATGCTTCTTGTTAAATATGGCAAGATCTCCAGCTTCTGAGAGTGTGAATATGTATTTGATTCTCTGGGGCAAGGCTCAGATGCAAGTTAAGGAATCAGAGTTCTGGGGATGTGGGTGCAAATTAATTAAATATCTAAAGATAACAGTGGAGAAGTCTGGGTTTTAGAGAAAAGGCTGGAATTTAGGGAGAGAGGATTATACAGCAAGAGACTCTGAATCTGGTTTATCTTCCACCGAAGCCTCTTCTCTTGGTCTCACATGTATGTGCACTCATTCACACTCATGCAAACCCATGCCTGCTCCTACACGGGCAGCATTACTGTACTTTGTTTCTAGTATCTTCCGATACCTAAAGTGACTCTTTTGGAATATTTGAAATCATGAATCTGAATATAACATGACCTCCAATAGCATCGGGGGAGAATGTTCTCCAGATAAAATGTTAGAATTCTCCTGATTATTCAGACTGTCATATATAGTTACTGGCTTTCTTTGGGTAATCCAACTGTATTTTATTCATGGGCTATTCTAAAAGCACAATCAAAGGACATCTACTGGCTACAAGCGACTTTGCTCATGTCTAATATGGCTGCGAAGAATGGTTTGAATTTAGTGCAGATGGGGGAAAATATGTGCTGTCATCAGGAGCCTATCACACTTTCAACTTATAAAATATCTTGACTGGAGTCTGGCCAGAGCGAGCCTGAGGTGGACGCTTTAGTGAGGATGAATGTATTGGGTCAGATAAAGTAAGTACCAAAGCAGGCCTTAAATAGACTGTAAATTGAACAGAATGGAATACTATTATTTTTGGCTCGATAAGTAGAAAAATGTTACTCTGTTTGTCTTGTCTTCCATTTTTTTCAAGTTGCATTTCGTCTCCATTTTAGGGTTATATATATATTTTATTTCTGGGAGCCACAGAGGCCTGCTTTGGGGAAACACTAAAGCTCTGTGGTTCTGAATGTGAAAAATAAATGATTGCATCATTGTTGTTGTGCTGGGGAATTTTCCGGGAAAACATTTCCATTCCTTCACCGAAATCGGTTCTTTGCTTAGGCCTAGGAGAATGATCATTTTCTAGGTATAAAGTACATGCCTGCAGCAACTCAGTTATACTTTATAACCCTGGAGCATGTAAACAATTTGATTTGGAAAGCCAGTTAAGTTCCTCCTTTGCTTTCCATCTTATGGCTGCATAAGTTGTTTCACCATCCTCGTCTGGTGTGGAGAACACGAAAGCAATGCACTTTAGTCATGAGAGGTAATATGTTTGCAGTGCTGTTTGAACAACTTACCTTTTGCATGATAGTAATTAGCACAGAGGGATTGTAATATGTCAAAACCTCAAAGACCTTCCAAGACTTCAATACAAAGTGGTAGGAAAGACTCGCAAAAATGGAGAAACCATTGTGTGGCATAGTATGCTAACTTTAAATCTGAGCACCATCAGAGTCCCCTAGGGTGCTCATTAAAACACAGATCATTGGACCTCCCCCCCCCACCCCCCGCAGGTGGATTCAGTAGATCTGGGGTGAGGTCCTAGAATTTATTTAAAAATTTTTTTTAAAAAGATATCATTTATTTACTTTTAGAGATAGGGGGAGGGAGGGAAAGAAACATCAGTGTGTGGTTGCCTTTCATGTTCCCCTACTGGGGACTTGGCCTGCAACCCAGACATGCGCCTTATACTGGGAATTGAGCTGGTGACCCACTGGTTCAGGGGCTGGCACTCAGTCCACTGAGCCACACCAGCCAGGGCAGCATTTGCATTTATGACATATTCCCAGGGGATGCAGCTGCTGGTCCCAGGTCACAGTTCAAGGACCACTGGCATTGGGAGGAGTGTACCTAATGATTTTGAACCTTGCACCCACTGTTCTTACTTCTAGGTCCCACGTAAATGTACTGAATCAAAGTTTGTATTTTAAATTTGCACATTAAATTTGAGAAGCACCTGACTTAACTTCACGGCCCCTCATTTCTCTCATCTGTAAGATGGGAATAATACTTATTTCCTAGGGATGCCGTGAAGTAAAACGCATTTCACAGGTTTAGCAGTAGTGCTCGTCATGAGTTTGCCCACAGTCAGTGCTGCTGCTTATAATTATTAAGCCAATTTATGATGAAAAGCATGTCATTTCTTTCCTTACAGAAGCTTATTTTTTAAAGGTCAAAATTGTTCATTTCTGCTTTTTTTCATTTTTTTTTTCTTCTTTGAGCTTCTATTTTCCTTGGAAGTACAAACATTGACAGTGGTAGGTTGAAGGACAAATGGGTTTTCTGTTTTACTTATTCCCATCCTTGTGTCTTGGCTAAGGTATCTTCTATTATCTCAAGGGGAATTCTGAAAGCAAAATTAGTATTAAGTAAGTATATCTAGTACTTTTTTAAAGGGCTAGCCAGACTTCAATAGGGTGTAGACACTGAAAAAAGTTGGAAATTGGCATTAAACTTTCTCACTTCCTTCATTTACCTTCCTTTCCCTATTGTGAAATTGTTTTCAGAATTATGTGAAATCATTTTGCACGAGTATGACTCAGAAAAGGTAGGCATGCCTTAGAAAGGCTTCTTTGCAATGAAGCCTTTCAGTATTTTCTGGGGAGGCTCAGTGCTCTGACTTCTGACTCCTGAGGATCTGTAGCTCTAACTCTGGGTGGGCCTCTGAATAGCCCCTCCCCATTTTACCTTAGAATCTGGCTCTAAGTAGCAGAAGCCCTAGGCCATGGGGAGTCTTGAGTGTCACCTCTGGATCTGTTATTAGCAGGCCTGGTGTCTGGCCTGGGACCTTGAGTGGATTCCTCACCTATACTAAACCCCTGTTTTTTCATCTTTAAATGGAAATCCTTACATTTTTCCTACCTATATTACAAGGTTGTAGTGAGGAACAAATAAAGTATGTAGAGATGTCTTAAATAACAACAACTCATAGTCACTTGGACAACCTCTGGGATCCAAGAGTAGAGATGGCCTCAGACATATTGGGGTGCCATGGTGCCAGAGGTCTCTTCTCCAAAATCAGATGGGTGAAGTCTTATTAAAAGTGTTCCTAAAGACATTGGCCCATAAAGACTGGGCATAAACACACATGTGGAAGGCCTGGGTTTTGTTGCTAATTTATGCAGGCCAGGATCTGGCAAGCTCGTTCTGATGTCCAGCAGGTGAAACCCTGCCAGCAGAAACCCAAGTCAGTGACAGCTGTAGCTGACCTTGCAGTGAGCAGAAGCTGCTTACTTCACTGGCTGAACAAGTGAATTTGTCCTCATCTCCCGCATGGTGGAACTTTTGTGACATGCCGAGCCCTGGCTGTATCCTGAGTGCCGTGGCATGTTGTCTCGTAGGGAGAGGAGGTTGTGAAGGGCTGAAAAAGATGACATGTCTTGAATTGAACAAGTCTGTGGTCAGGGTCTCAGTGAAGTATAGCCTTGGCTCTCTAAAGGGTTTTACCAGGAGGCTCTTAGATGCCTGTTTAGATAGACAGTCAAAAACAAAAACCAAATCCTGCTAGTAAGCTTTTCCTCTTGGAGAAATTTGAGCTGTTGACTAAAGATTGTGGTCTGTAGGCCAGGCTGTTTTTGTAAGTACACAACTTTGATATTTTTCCCCTCTGGCCTGGTCTACCTTTTTGCATAAGAAGCCAAATTTTTTTCTCTCTTGCATCCCATCAGGTCTCTGATCCTCCCTTGCTCTACGGCGGATTTGATTTTCCAGTATAAACTCCACACTTCCCATCTGGGATCTTAACATCCATTCAACGTCCTGGGCTACAGATACTGGAAAACAAAAAGCTGCTTGCAAAAACTCCCATAGAGCTTGGTTTCTCTTTACTGTTGGTTCTGCCTATGTGCAAAACTGGGTTTCAGAGCTGGAACAGTGTGAGGGGCTGGGCACAAGGCTTTCACTTTGCTGGCACTGATCAGACCAAAGGCTGCCATGTTCCGCACTCAGCAACTTGCGGCTCCGTTGGCGACAGTTTTCTTTGCTGTGGCAGGGCCCTGGCAGTTATTCCTGGAGGCTCTGCATAGGTGTTTTAAGCCACCTAATGGCTAGCAATAAATCATTTTATGCTGAAACTAGTTAGAATGGTTTCTGTTGGCTGCAGCTGAATCCTAACTGATACACGGACTAGGCACTTGCCATTCTCCCTGATATGATTCACCAGCTTTCATACTTATGTTCTTGACCAGCCAATCTTGCCACTACAGTGGCCACACCTGTTATCCCAGGGTGATAGGGGGCTTTTCATACCCTTGCTTGTGGGCACATTCCTTGGCATGAACTCTTGCTGCTACCACTGCCAGTCAAGGTATGTCTTGTGGCTTGAGCAATCAAAAATGCTACTGCATTGCTTAACCTCTGAATGTGGAAGGATGAGTGATATATGAGTTTACATAGCTCCATGGCCTGATCTTGTTCTCTTTCAAATGCATGGGTTTGTTAGAGGCTGATTGAAAATTCTCCACATCTTCCATCCTGTTATGTATTCCAGCCTTTCCAGGCATCTGGAAATTTTTATTCATTCACTTGCCATATTTAAAAAACTTATTCTCTTAAGTGAATAGGTACTTTTCAGTTGAAAAATTGCAGTTTTCTAGGTTTATCAAATAGTACCTGCCAGCGAATCCTTTTAGAAGAATCAAACATATATGCTGAGGATAGGAAACCTTTGTGAAAAAAATGTGCAGATTTTAGGAATCAGAAGTATCAAGGCACATCCAGAGTCACACTATAGTCCCTGACTTGAACTTTGGTGTGGATTCTTCAGATGGTCTCTGCGTTATCGTACCATTGATTGTCCTCAAGTCCTTCAGAGGAAGCAGCTGGACTTACTAAACATGGGCAGAATCCAGGGACTGATGAGATTTCCTGCTACCTACAATGGGAAAATGGTATCTGAGATGCCAGTATGACTTTCATTCTTGGGGTATGTGATGGACGTGTGGATAATCCCAGGTAGCCCTTGCCTCTCCATCACTAAACCTGTGTGAATGATACAAAACATGTCAAAAGAGTTAGTGTGTCTTTCCAAGCCCGAGTGGTGGAAGAGTGTGTCTAGTGATATATCTTGGTTAGAGAAGGGGTCTTACATGTGCGTGCATGCACAACACACACAATACACACACCCTTGAGAGTTGTTCTTTTCAAAGCACAGTTTCTGCTTTTGACCAAAAACCATTCCTGGAAACTATCATAAGGCAGTCACATTTTCCCATAAGAATGATGTCATTACTGGGCTTTGCATTTCTGACTGAGGAATTGCCACTAAATAAACCAGAGATGTGACAAAAAATATGTCATAAAAGTAAAGATGCAACAGCTATAAACCCCTTGTAATAATTTTAAAGAATAAAATTATGCCCTGTCATACAGATGGGCTCAATTACATTGTATACATTGATTATACAAAAAATCTCAATGAACTATAAAGTCTATATAATAACATAAAAAGTACAAATCTAGTGCATCATAAATATGACCTAAAACTAACATTCTAACTATAATAAACATTAAACATTTAATTAAGAATCATTTTTATTGGATTTTTGGAATTTAGGAGGACATGTTAATGTGTGATTTGAATGGTCCAGTTTCTACAAAAACAGTCAACCATATGTCTCCTAATTATCAGTGAACTTTCCATTAATAAGTAGAGGCATTTCAGAAAGTATCCCAATGATCTTGACACAATAGCCCATGGGAACACTTACTGCCACTAGACAGAATGTTTCAAAGCACCAAATAGGGTACAGATATTACAAAGGATGATATAGGTTTGTCCTGTGGAATGCTGAATGGGTAGATGGTTATGTTGGAAGAGATGAGGGCTGAGATCTGTATCAATATAGTTCTAAGCTTGAGCTTTCTGTAAACTCTAATGTCTCTTTTTTAATAACATATCCTATATTTATCAAGTGCTCTAGTGCTTAGTGACTTAGAAAGAACATCTATACTTCAGTAAGTGTATGATGCTCTTTTGTTTCGTTTTTGAAGAAGTTCCAGAGACTTCAAAGTTATGTTACTATTTTCTTAACAAGGCAAAATTTTAAAAAATAGTAAAAATAACTCTTTTATGGCTTTTGAGTATATGCTATAGTAGTATTGTGCCTTTTGGTTCATTGCTTCTAGTGTCTGGAGCAATGCCTGGCACATGGTTGGTGCTCAGTAATTTGTGTGTGTGCGTGTGTGCATGTGTGCGTGTGTAAAAGAAAGAAAGAGAAAGAAAGAAGGAAAAAAGAAAACAATAAATTGTTCAAATAAGAGTGTTAGCTACCTCAGGGTCCCAGGACAAACATTAGTGTGTCCTTACAATGAAAATGCCTTAAGGAGATCAGGAATGGTTCAGAATAGTCCATCGAGGAAAAGAATAACTGACCAGTTAAACTTCATCAAGGTGAAGATACAGGAAGTTAAATTAGTGGAATTCAGAGCAGGATACCTTAAGAATCAGTATGATATAAGAGATCAGGCAAGATATTGGTCCTCTGGCTTCTCTTTTCTCACTCATTCTTGCTAGGTCATTTTACCCATTCCACTTCATCTCATCCATTTCAGCTTCTACCTATATTCCAGTGTCTCCTAAGTGTGTCTCTGTTGTGCCACCTGTAATCTCAGCCCCAGATACTTACATCTGAACATGAACTGCATATATCTGTTTTTCCCAGAGGCAACTCAAATTCACCTTATTCAGTCTGGCCAAGACGGAGGCATAGGCAGAAATGCTTTGCTTAATCACACAATGAAAAGAAGGATAACAACCAGTTTAAAAACAAAGAATAACTAGAACTGCCAGAAAAACATTTGCATGGAAGTCTAACAACCATGGAGTTAAAGAAACATTCATTCAGACTGGTAGGAGGGGCAGAGAGGGCGAGCTACGGACTGAGTGAATGATCCCACATTTGTGCACAGATAAGCTGGGAGGAACAATTGGGGAAGCCAGACAGACTGTGAAACCCAGGATTTCAGTGCAGGAAACTAAAGACTCAAAGCCCCAGGCTATCAAAAAAATCTGTGGTTGCAGTGGCAGGAGGAACTCCCAGCCTCACAGGAGAGTTCATTGGAGAGATCCACAGGTCCTAAAACATACACAAACACACCAACCTGTGAATCAACCTGAAAGGGCACAATACACTTGCAGGAAGTGAGGGAAGTGATGGAAAGTGGAACAAGAGCAAGTGGCATTGTTCGCTCTATGACCCCTCCCCCACAGACAGGACCACAACATAGCAGAGAGGATTTCCTCACCCTAGCAAATACCTAAGGCTCTCCGCTTTACTATGTAACAGGTGCCCAGAGTCAAAGAAATATGGCCCAAATGAAAAAAACAGATCAAAACTCCAGAAAAAGAACTAAGCAATGAGAAGATAGATAGCCTGTATAATGCAGAGTTCAAAACACTGGTAATCAGGATGCTCACATAATTGATTGAGCCTGGTTGCAAAATGAAGGAAGAAATGAAGGTTACACAAAGTGAAATGAGGAAAATACACAGGGAACCAACAGTGAAAAGAAGGAAACTGGGACCTAAATTAACGATTTGGAACAAAAGGAAGAAATAAGCATCCAACTGGAACAGAATGAAGAAACAAGAATGCAAAAAAATGAGGAGAGGCTTAGGAGCCTCTGGGACAACTTTAAGCATTCCAACATCTGAATCATTGGAGTACCAGAAGGAGAAGAGGAAGAGCAAGATACTGAACACTTATTTGAGCAAATAATGATGGAAAACTTCTCCATTCTGGTGAAGGAAATAGACTTCTAGGAAGTCCAGGTAGCCCAGAGAGTTCCAAAGAAATTGGAAGGAGGCACACACTAAGGCGTATCATAATTACATTAGCCAAGATTAAAGATAAGGAGAGAATCTTAAATTCAGCAAGAAGAAAGGAGAAGGTTACATATGAAGGAGTTCCCATAAGGCTATCAGCTGATTTCTCAAAATGAACCTTATAGGCCAGAAGGGGCTGGAAAGAAGTATTTGAAGTCATGAAAGGCAAGGACCTGTACATCCAAGATTACTCTATCCAGCAAAGTTATCATTTAGAATGGAAGGGCAGATAAAGTGCTTCCCAGACGAGGTCAAGTTAAAGGAGTTCATCATCACCAAGCTCTTATTATATGAAATGTTAAAAGGACTTATCTAAGAAATAGAAGATAAAAAACTATGAACAGTGAAATGACAACAAAATCACAACTATCAACAATGGAACCTAAAAAACAAAAACTAAGCAAACAACTAGAACAGGAATGGAATCACAGAAATGGAGATCACATGGAGGGTTATCAGTGGGTAGTGGGAGGGGGAAATAGGGGAAAAGGTACAGAAAATAAGAAGCATAATAGGTAGGCACAAAATGGGGAGGTCAAGCATAGTATAGGAAATAGAGAAGCCAAAGAACTTGTATGTATGACCCATGGACATGAACTGTGGTGGGGGTGGGGGGTGCTGGAAAGTGGAGGGAGCAGTGCAGGGAGGAGGGTTAAAGGGGACAAAATAATTTGGATAACTCTAATAGCACAATCAATAAAATATACTTAAAAATTCACCTTATTCAAAACTAAATAGATTATCCTTTCTTACCCCAATATTTAATATCTTTCTATTTTTACTTTCTTGGTGAAAGGCTAAAACCTTCTTCACTCATTGGCCTTTCTTAAGCAAAAGAAAGGGAATGGTGTGTCTGAACAAGTTTGAATCCTTTACACTGCTACCATCGTGTCTTAGTTTTCAGGTGAAAGGAATTCAGCACCTAGAGTTTTGGCTAGCATGTCCTATTGTGTTGATCAATTAGTGATTTATAACCAGTGTAGTGCAAGAATTTTTAGAACGTGCAATACATATCTAGTCAGGGACACTTACCTGTTTTAGATTGTCAAATAAAAAAATGACAACATTTAACATAACAATAATCATCTGGTGTGAATGCAGTGTCTTGAACTACAAATGTATAGGTCATGTAATAGAATCAAATCTTATTGGTCACGTTGCATAATAAGTTAGTGTCTGACTGGTTAATTTTTGGTACCATAAATCCTTGTATACAAGTATAGGCACTTGATTTTTTAAAAAGTCACTTTGAAGCAAAAAGGGTAGGTAATTACTATTATTTTTTTCCTGTAAACCAATAAAAAGTATACCTATTTTTGGTCAGGTCAGCAAAAAATATATTTTTTGGTGTGCTGCAGAATTTTAGTAATTAGTTTATATGTACCATGAGATGAAAAAGCTTGAAAATTGATGGTCTGTCTGTGTGCTGGAAGCAATTTCTTAAGCACTTTGCCTATTGGGAATCATACAAAAACCATTTACATTGCATATCAGTGGTGCTTTCAACACATTTTGAGAGTAGGCTTTATGGTGTCAGAATGGATTAGTGTTGGGGAGCAGTGGCTGAAAGGAGGTTTAGGAGGAGCTTGGAACTGAGTCGTTTCCTGTAATACAGAACTTTCAGTGCTGAAACCAGGACAGTCCCAGGTAAACGGGGATAGGTGGTCACCCCATGAAGGGATGTTTGGAATATTGCGTAGTGATAGGAAGCAACTCAGAGAAAGTGAGGTGTGGAAAATCTTTTGGTCAACATCAAGTCTTTGTTGCCATATCTACACATAAGGGTAACAAAACTATTTTTATATTAACTATGGAACTGTGCAATTCAATAGTTTGTAATGCTCTACCATTTAAAATGTTTTTTTTAATTGATACCAATTTGTGAAAGTATTTACCATTGAATCTATGAGCTACTTGCTAGTGTTCAGACAATTAATAGATAAGTAATATAAATCCATGAATAACTGTCTATGCTTAATTATCTGGTTTCCTCCATAAAAATATATTTTGAGGGAGCATTCAGGTAATGTATAAACATTGGTTTGACCAAGTGCAACAAGGCGAAGGGGCATTTGAAATACTGATATTCAAAAGACATATTCAAGCAGATATTCCATTCACTACAATGGTCACATTGAATTATTTAATAATAGTTAGCTTTATGGTCCATTGGCTGTAGCTCTGTTGCTGGCAATAACCTATCGATCTTAATGCACTACCTTTTAAGAATACCAGGGATGATATTTCCAGATAAAGAGAATATGGAACAATTTACACAGCATGCCAATTTTGTTGAATTGTTTTTAATAAATTAGCAAGGAAGGGGCAGGAAAGGATGAATTGCTGGAATTCATTACATTGGCTAACTCTCTTTGTGCTCAAGCCAATTATTTCTGAGAGGGCTTAGAGGAGGCGGTAACATCCAAAGCCAACATATCCTAAAAATGGGGGGAAAATCACTAATGGGATATCAGAGCAGTGGCTGTTGTCCAGGAGTTATCCTAAAGAGTAACTGCAAATGAACTTGACCAGCTTCCCAGGAAGCTGATTTTATATCTTAGTGGGCAAGTATGGAGACTCATTGTTTTGGTTCTCATCCCTACTAGGACCTTGTGCAAGTTAGCCACCCTCTTCAAACCTTAATTTTCCTGTCTGTAAAATTGGAACAAAAGAGTAACCTCTTGAGCTGTTGGGTTGAGTTATGGCAATAAATACAAAACAGTTAACAGAATGCCTGAAAAAATGTCAGTTTATATTATTTTATGCATTGTGTGTTATTATATATTAATATAATGTATAATATAACAACTATATTATTTATATATTTATATATTGTCTTAGTCTGGGCTGTTATAACAAAATACCATAAACTGGATGGCTTAAATAACAGACATTTATTTCTCAAATTTCTGAGGCTGGGAAGTCTAAGATCAAGGTCTCAGCAGATTTAATCTTGGTGAAGGGTCCTTTTCCTGGTTTGCAGACAGCCAGCATCTTGCTGTATCCTCACAAGGTGGAGAAAGAGAAAGCTCTGGTGTCTTTTCCTTTTCTTGTAAGGCACAGGTGGCAAACACAAGGTTCGTGGGCAAAATCTGGCCCTCCACCTTGTTTCTACCTGGCGACAGCGCCAAGGTCTCCCGTAATTGTCAAGGAGTAGTTACATTTATATAGTCCTAAAATGACATTTGGCCCTTTGAAGGCAATCATGAAACTGATGCATTACCCAGGGAAAATGAGTTTGACACCCCTGTAAAGTAAGGGCACTAATATCATACTGGGGGCTCTACTCATATGATCACCTTTAAAGCTAATTATGCCCTAGAGGTCACACCTCCAAATATTGTCACACTTGTGATTGCAATAGATGACTTCAATAGATGAATTTTTTGGGGGGGGGACAGAAACTTTTAGTTCATAATATATATATATAATATGCTAAATAAAAATAAACAACTAGGGTTTGTTAGTTATTATTAAATAAATTTTGGGATTAACAGGGCTGAGATCTAAAATTGAATGGAATCTAGAATAACTGGTAGTTTTTTTTCATTGTTTTTAAAAAGTGAGAAACTTGGGAAATCAAATTAATGGAAGAAAAGTTTTCTAGTAAATGCATTAATTGAATTCCAAATGTAAGTCCCATCATGAAGGATTACTGTTTTTTTAGGTATATTTTATTGATTATGCTATTATCATTGTTCCAATTTTCCCCCTTTGCTCCCCTCTGCCAAGTCCCCCCCCCATTTCCTCCAGCAACGCACCCCCTCACCCACTACTTAGTTTCTGTGCATGTAAGTTCTTTGGCTTCTCCATTGCCTATACTCTTCTTAATATCCCCCTGTCTATTTTGTACCTGCCCAATTATGCTTCTAAATCCCTATACCTTTCTCCACCACCCATTCTCTTTCTTTCCCCTCCCAGCTAATAACCCTCCAAATGATCTCCAGGAACATGATTATGTTCCTGTTCTAGTTGTTTGCTTAGTTTGTTTTTGTTTTTTGATTCAGTTGTTGATAGTTGCTTGTTGTCATTTTACTGTTCATAGTTTTGATCTTCTTTTTCCTAAATAAGTCTCTTTAACATTTCATGTGATAAGGGTTTGGTGATGATGATGATGAACTCCTTTAGCTTTACCTTATCTGGGAATCACTTTATCTGTCCTTTAATTCTAAATGATAGCTTCACTGGATACAGTAATGTTGGTTGTAGGTCCTTGCTTTTCATCACTCTGTATAGTTCTTGCCAGTCCCTTCTTGTCTGCAAAGTTTCTTTTGAGAAATCAGCTGACAGTCTTATGGGAAATCCTTTATGGGTTCTCATGTCTTATGGGAACTCCTTTGTAGGTTCTCATACTGAGGCAAAGAGAAAGTCAAAGACTAACTTTCTACCTTTCGCTTGCTGCTTTTAAGATTCTCTCTTTATTTTTAACCCTTTGCATTTTAATTATGATGTGTCTTGGTGTGGACCTCTTTGGGTCCAACTTGTTTGGGACTCTCTGTGCTTCTCAGACTCGTATGTCTATTTCCTTTACCAAATTAGGGGAAGTTTTCCTTTGTTACTTTTTCAAATAAGTTTTCAATTTCTTGCTCTTCTTCTTCTCCTTCTGGCATCCCTATGATACAGATGTTGTCTCTTTTGGAGATGTCCCGGAGTCATCTTAAACTGTCTTCATTTTTTAAAATTCTTATTTCTTTGTTTTGGTATGGTTGAATGTTTTTTTCTTTCTTATGTTCCAAATCATCGATTTGAATCCTGGCTTCCTCCCTTCACTGTTGGTTTCCTGTGCATTTTTCTTTATTTCTATTAGTAGAGCCTTCAGTTTTTTCCCTTATGCTTTTGATGTATTCAATGAGATCTTTGAGCATTCTGACCACCAGTGTTTTGAAGTCTGCATCTGATAGGTTGGCTATATCTGCATTGCTTAGTTCTTTTTCTGGGGTTCTGTTCTGTTTCTTCATTTGGGTCATATTTCTTTGTTTTTTGGTTGTGGCTATCTCTCTGTATCTGTGTACTAGTTGGAGCCACTTTGATTCTGTTCTAGTGCACCTGTGAAGTTATATGGGGCATAATCTTGGGTATTTGCCAGGGTGGGGCAACCATGGCTCTATGTGTGTAGGAGGGGTCAAAGAGGGAACAGTGCCTGCTGGCTGCATTCTGGGGCATATACCTGACCCTCTCCACATTTCCATTCACTTCATTTACTTCCCATATGGGACTGGTGCCCCTCTAGCTGCTGTCCTGGTTGTAGTTCTCAGGGTTGGTGGGTTTTCTTATATAACGGCAGTTTCTTCCACTGCTCCAACCCAGTGTGTTTATTAGTTTAAAAGATTCTGTCTTTCTGAGAGCTATAAGATGGAAAACTCTGGGTTGCCCTTGCACTGTTTGAATATGTAAGATTTTTGCAATTCTCATACTCTTGGTGAAATGTAAGCCATTCTTCAAATGATTTAATAATAGGAATAAATTAGAGACTTTTTTTAAACCAACAACTAATTATCATTAACATTGGAAGTCTAAACATGACCTGGTCACTAATTTACTAATTGTCTCTTTATAGCACATATAAGCATTAGTAGGAGACTAAGAATGAACTGAAATGAGTGGTCAATTGAATGAATTTTTGATTAATATAGGGACCCTGATGCGAGAAGTGCAAATAGATTTGATGAAGAAGGTTGATCCAGGCAGGTTGAATTATCTGTTTCAAGAACTAGAGAAAGCAAAGGGGAGAGTGTAGGTGTTTGTTGAATAAATAAATGGTGAAGGGATGCTGGTGCTCTTTCTTCACAGCAGCTTTTGGATGAGGAAAGGAACCTGGGGTGGGAGAGGTCCCAAATGCTGAAAGGGGAGATGGGAACCACCAGCAGGGCAGATGGAACATACAGATCTCTTGACAGGGTTTTCTCAATTGTCAGTAATTACAAGTTCCATTTTCTGATTGGTGGTTCCTGGGGGAGGGTGGGGAAGGGAGCATTGTCCCCTGCTGATGAAGTTTAGTGTCAAGTGTAGACTGATTTGCTTTACCTCCAGGCCCTTTTTTCTCAACTTAGAGATGGTGGTTGTTTTTCTGTCAGACACAAGCTTCACTTAATGACTGTGTAGTTTATTACCCAGTAGGTCATATCCTGTATATTTTAAGAACAAACACCTCAGAGACTGTGACTTGGTGGCAGGAGATGACATGTGTCACTGCTGTTATTTTCACTACAGCCTGGTGGAAAAACTAATTACCTTTTCATCTGGGCAAATTCAGAGGTCAGTTTACCACTAGTATATCACTACATGACAGGGAACATGGGTGATTAGGTGGGATGTGTAACCTGGATATTCCATGGATCTCATTACAGCTTATTTAGAAAGGCTATAATTTGATTGGTGGAAAATTAAGACATCTTCTCATGGGTCATTTTATCTTTCTGCAATAATAATTCTTGGCTTGATTAAAAATTGATCCAGTGTCTTCAAGTGAATTTATTATTGCTGCAATCTATCACCCCCAGACAGATAATCTGGTTCCCATCTTTATCTGATTTGAAAAATCTGTCACTTATTATGTTTTGTTTTTTTCAATCATTTAAATTGATAGCATTCTAGGAAGGCATTCACAACCCCAGATTTCTTGGCGAAAAGCTTGTAAAAGAGTGTGGGTGCATCCTTTTATGGTAAAGGATTGGATAATCTGTCAATTTTAATAAATCGATTTTGAATTGTTCTATGGCAACATTTTCCCTATTAAAAATAATCAAACCCCATTTTGAGGAATGAAAACAATTGAAGGATAGTAGGAGGGTAGACTGCGTTTCTTCCTTTCTCTCTTTTCTCAACCAAAGGACTTTAGTTCTTTTAAAGATTCTAAAACTGTAAAACTTGACCCCAAATCTTGGAGAGTGAACCAAAACATATTTAATGATCCTCAATAAATTATGGAACATCAGTTTACACAGGAAACAAATTTTGAGTTAATTTAGGCATTTAAAAACATAAATTTATTCACATTTTTTTTAAAGATTTTATTTATTTATTTTTCAGAGAGGGAAGGGAGAGAGAGAGAGAGAGAGAGAGAGAAACATCAATGTGCGGTTGCTGGGGGCCATGGCCTGCAACCCAGGCATGTGCCCTGACTGGGAATCGAACCTGCGTTGCTTTGGTTCGCAGCCCGCGCTCAATCCACTGAGCTATGCCAGCCAGGGCAATTTATTCACATTTTATATGTTCTCTCAGCTCTTAGTACAAGTGCAATAGAAGATATAAAATTTGTAAACATCAAATGTATTTTTGACCTGTACTCTAATAATAGTTATTTTTTTTTTTTAGTATACATGTATCTTTTATTAAGTGCTTACTGCATGTAAGAACCTAAATGTTTTATGTGGGTTAGTTTATTTAGGCATCATAGCAGCTCTCTGGGTGAGAGGTTAAATAGTACTCTGAAATCACACAGGTGGTAGGTAGGGCCACCAGGTTCGAATCCTGGTGGTCTGACTCAAGAGGATCATTATTACCACCACTCCACTGCTTTTTGCCTTAGAATTCCTTGGGACAGATAGAAGGATGTTTTTAGAGTAAGCATAAAGCTAACAATTTCAGTAGAGTAATTAATATATATTTATTAAAGTCTTGCTATAATTGAAGCATAATTCTTAGGCACTTGGTAGATACAAACAATAATGCAAGATTTTCATTAATAAATTATAAAAAATTAAATAATGGAAAGTATAAAAGTAACAATGTAGCATTGTTATACAAAAGACATTTATCCAAAACTGAAACAGAAGGCTGGAGCTATAAAGATTCAGAAGATAGCCAACACTGAAGTACAGCAACCCTGGAATACTTCATGGGGGAGGAGGGTTTGTATTGGGTCTTTAAGACCAAATACATACAGATAAACATACATACAGATATATACAGATAGAATACATACAGATATAGAATTTGGAGAGGTATAGATTAGGGAAATAGTTTGCTAGATGGGAAATGGTGTGAGGAAAGCATGGAAATGGGAAGGGGTGAGATGATTTGGGGAACAAATGCCTGAAACAAAAGACATATGATTGTGGCAGGTTGGAGAAAAGTTGAGTAGGTTGTTTGGGGCCTCGTGTGGAAATCTTGAGCACAAAGGTCAGGAGAGTAGAATTGGGTAAGGGCTAGGGCAAGACTTTGGAAGCTTTGGTGCAAAAGGAGGTTGTGAGCTACCTTAAACAGACCTTAAGTGGCTGAGTTGAACACAGGGCAAACTAGAATAAAAAGGGCTTGCGATGTCAGAGGGTTGCTTGCTAACCTGCTGCAAAAGGCAAACAATATTTGCTCTGGGGAAAGGTGGAGAGAAGGTCTTCGAAAAGCATCCAACTGGGGCTAGTGTGACATGGTCTCATGACTGGGGCCTTTGAAACTGATACCCTGTGTTCTGTCTCAGCTCCCACAGCAGCTCCATCTCACCAGCTAGTCAGGCAGAGCTCCTAAATTGCTGTCAGACTTGGGGACACTGGCTCAGGTACAGGGTGGGATGAAGGGCTCTGGTGCTGGCTGATGGGAAAGGTTGGGATGGCCAAGGACCCCTGTTGCTGGGCTAACCCTCAGAGGTATTGCTTCCTGTCTTGTTTTTCTTACTGTAATGTTCATCAGCGAGGGTCCCTGCATTTACCATGTTTGGGTTTTGAGATTATTCCTTCTCATGAACTGTAGTTACTGTTTTTGGTTCCATGACCTTCCTGGTAAGTGGCTCAGCTGATAACCTGGTATTTTTATTGGCTCTACAGAGGATACTAAATATTATGGCTTATGATGTTCAGAACTTGGTTCTGGAGCCCCCAAGAATCCTAGCAAACACATTGTCACTAGCTTTCTTCTCTCCCTCTTCTTTTTGTATCTTCAAGTGACATACAAAAGCCCCTTCAAGTCACATAGAAAATGCTGTTTGGCTAATTGTGTAAGGGCCCATTAATATGTTTATAATGGACTCTTCAACATGTTTGCTGCTTTACACTTTTGAAAGCACTTCCACACGAATTTGGAATGGTTTTGGGATCCCTGTTGGGTAGGTCGGAGGACATTTAATTTTATACACGGGGAAGTTGAGGCTCAGAGGCCATGAAACAAGAGAGCAGTAGAAGTGAGTCTTGCTCAAGACCTCCTGACTCTTGGGCATGTGCCCTGCCTCACATTTATGCTCTCTTTCTGGAGGCTCACTTTCGGATTCTGGGAGAGTAAACTTGGGATTTTAATTGGGTGAACTGAGGTGGTGAGGACAAGGCCTACTCTTGTCCTTGTACGTTAGCTTTTTAATAATGCTGAAGATGAAGATGATGATGGCAAATCACCTGCAAGATGTGCCCATTCAGAAGCCTCTCTTGTAATTCCTGGAATTTCAACAGAATTCATTAAAAACCAACCTGGACCCCAGGCGACCTAAGGTCTTCTACTGTGCCAATCATTCATCTAAGGAAACAGAACTAAATTACTTGTACCTGAAAGAAAGCCTTTTGCAAAACAAAGAGTGTATACACACTCTCACCTGAGCCCAGCAGTTGCACTCAACAGTGGCAGTTATTATAAATGGCTATATTCCTACAGCAACCCTGGAGAAAGAATGAAAGAAAATTGTGCAACCAATTTAATGAGGTGTGTGTGTAAGAGAGATGGTCAGCAATTTGTCTTTAACAATCTTATTATACGGCAAGAGGCTCTGAGGGGAAAGAGAGAGAAAGAAAGAGACCGGGAGTCAATGCTCTATTTTCTAACAATCCTCAAGAGAAAGGAGATAAAGACCAAAAGAATTCACTGAGCAAATGTTTTCTCTTTGGCAACAAATGCAGGCTTCGTGCTTGCAGAACCACTAGGCAATATGAACTGAGAAGGGTTATAAATCTAGATTTAACAAAGGTTTCACCCCAGCGGTAATAGAGTTAGAGGGTGAAAGGTTGCATCTTGTTCAGCCTTCTCTGAAATCATTTTCTATAATACTGGAAAGTAATTTTGTGGCATTTCTGGAAGTTCAATTGAATGAAAAGAAATCTTATTTGGTACTTGAACCACCGTTACCAAAGTATGTATATAGGAGACCACCCCAGTATCCAGGAAAGTTCAAATGCAAGGACTGAAAACATTTTAATTGCAACATCTAGTGCCTCCAGGTATGTGAGTACTTGAACTCCCAGTGGTGTGACACAGTGTGGAGGGATGTTTAATTGGGCTGTTCTGAAAGGGGAGCCCCTTTTAATAGGGATCACATCTTGAGCTCATGTTTTGAAGGCATTCGGCCCAAGAGCTTCCCTGGTGCATTTTCCTCTGCTTCTTTGGTTGCATTTGGGTTTATAAAATACTAATCAGTTATTAAATTAGTTAATTCAGAAACTAAGCATTTATTGAGCAACTATTATATCCCTGGCCTTATTTGAGATGCAGTGAGGTTTAGAAAGATGTTTATAATAGTCTCCATTAGCCCAGACTCTTTAGTTCCTTGTAAGAGAAAGACATCCAGTGGAAGCATCAAGGAGTTAGTTAATTCAAGAGACTTCTCCTAGTTCCCAATTCATAATCATCATTGCTTTTCCAATTGAATTCTAATAATAACAATACTATCATTCATGAAAGTCAAGATACCATCTGTTGTAAAAAGCACCATCATTTTATGTACTGACTTGCATAAAGAAAAAAGTATCCAAGATAGAATGTCTAATGGGAGACCCTTACAGAAAGGCAGGACACCAAAGAACTGCTCACTGACTCAGAGGGAAAGAAAAATTCTCTGGAACGGCCAGCAGGAATCCTGCATGGCTCAGCACCAAGTCTCTACAGAGGGAAGGAAACCCAATTTCTCTCAGAATTTGAGCCACAAGCTGGTACTCACACAGGTCTGAGGAGTACCAGTGATACAGAAACTAATTTCAGGTAGGCTCAGATAACTATGATGGGTAGAAACACATTCTCTCGGGAAGAATTCAGACTTCGGTTCAAGGCCCAGAGATTATATGATCCCATTGATTATGTGCCACATTTTGACTTCAGGGATGTTAAAATGTGAGAATAATGTGCATCTAAGAATTGATGAAGAGCAGTAATAATAATGATTTTTATGACTAAATATTAACATAATTTTATATAATTATTATTATTTGTCTTTTCTGTGGGCAGTATGTTTTTCAACATTTTGTCAAGTGTAAAAAAAAGCATTTAAAAATTTTGTTATTTTTATTGATCTGTAATAAACAAGATTGCTTTGCATACTCAGTTCTCAGAAAACTCCATAGTCTCTTTGCTACTCAAATTGCCCACCAAAGACTCCTCCATAAAGAAATAAGGGGACCCTGACTGAACCCAATTCCAGCTGGCTTAAACAAAGGGAGTATATATTTCATGTGCCTCCTAAAGTCTTGGGGTTGGGTCTGCCTGGATCTGGAGGCTCACATGTTTCCATTGGGACCCAGAATTGCTGATCCCTTGGTGTTGCTTCCTCCATGTTGGATTTGAACTTGGGCTCCACGTGGGACTCTCAGAACATCCAGGTTGATATTATGTTTCCTATTGGCAGTCTCACCAGCAATCAAGCTTCTCCTTTCCTCTGCCATCTGCAATCTTAGAATTGAGCCTCCCAGATTGGATGGATCATGCATCCATTGCTGGGGCAGAATGAAGGTTTTGGGTACCCTCAAGCCACAGGGACTGAGAGTGCAGAGAGGTGGTTCTCAACTATGCAGGGGTTTGGATGCTGTAAGTAATCAGTTGTGTGCTGAAAACAACAGATGCCCACTCCATGTCCTCTCTGTGCTTGAGGAAGTATAGCTTATTCGTGGGCCTGCCCACGATTACATAAAAGACAATTCAAGATGTAAAGTAGAATTCAAGATGAGGTGAGACTTGTGGCCCAGTCATGTGTGACAAGTGCCACAAGAGGTACAAGTGTAAGAGCTTGAAGGAGGAAGAAGTGGTTGGGCTAGAGTACGTGGGAGCACTTCATGGAAGAGTAGGAAAGATGATGCTTCCTTCTTCCTTTAACAAGGGAAGAAGGAAGCAGAAGGGAAAGAACAAGAACAATGGCCTTGGATAAGCAAGGTAGTGTTAGTATCCCAATTCTGGAAAATTGGTAGACTTTGTGTGTGCCTAGTGTTCAATAGACTTCTCAGCTGGCATTCAATGATTATTCTTATTCCTAGCTAGAGGGCATGCTTTCTCCTTAACATGAGAACTTCTTCAGGGTGGAGAAGACTACTGGGATGAAAAGATTCTTTGGTCTAATTTCGATCATTTCAAACTGGACATATTACTTGAGTGAGGCATTTACCTTCTGTTGGTTTCTGTCGCTGCTTCATCTGAAAATGGCAGTGACCCACCTGCCACATCTATTTCACAGGGTTGTGGTGAGGATCCAAAATAGCGTTCATGAAGGTGTTTTGAAACATGAAAATCTGATACAAGATGCAAAGCATTGTCTATGGCATTCTGACTGGGGCTGGTCTAATTTAAATCTTACTCCCTGTTTACTTCACCTTTTGTTTTTATCAGGGCTGTTCTATAGATTGTGAAATAGACAGTGAATTTATGTGGGTTACTAGAAATATGAAAAATGAGGAATGGGACCTCTGATCCATGAATTAACATGCTTTTCTTTGAACCAGTTTAAGGCAGACAGTGTATTTTTAGGCTGTAGTGCCGCCTCCCCCTGCACTCTCTCCTCACTTCATTCCTGCCTTCCTTATGTTCACCCATCTATTCATTCAGCCAGCCAGCCAGCCAGCCAGCCACTCATTCACTTGATATTTGTTAGTTGGACACACTATTTAGCATATAAGGAAAATGGAAATAAAGGCAATTAACTTAGAATCACATTATATATTATTGCTAAATAATTTGTTTTCAAAGGCTGAGAACACAATAAAAACATAGAACATTATCTTGTTTTATGACTACGAAGAGTCTTGTAGGACTTCAAGAGCACCACTGTGAGCAGTGATTATTATTGCACATAACAAAGGTACTGATATGCTAGTTAACAGAGAGCTGTGATTCTGTGAGTGCAAACAACTTCAGTTTCATCATTACAAAAATAACAAAGCCCACTCATATCAGAAAGATGACTTTCCTGAATCTGAGAACCTTGATTCCGGCTCTGCATTGGAGTGGGCACAAGAAGATAACTTCTCCATCTTCTTCCTTAGACCAAGTCTTTGGAGAAAGGATAAAGTTTAAATAGATTTAAAATATCCCTACTTAAGCTGCATAGAGTATTGATGGCATAAGAACTAGATATCTTTTGCACTTACTACACAGCCTGTCATAATTGAGGAAATTCATGGGAGGACAAGTATCCATAGAAATTGTCAAAATATGGCAACTTCCTAACGAAAGCCCTCCTGTTAGGGAAGAAGAGTGTTTAACTGGTACCATATGTTTTCCAGGGGGCACCTTTTCCCCCTGTTAATTCCCCCAGCCAGTTCTTATCTTTTGTGATGAAAAGGAAAGAAACATGATTTTAGGGAGGGCCTAAATATTAAGCATTCCTTCCCCTGATCCATCCTAATTCAGTTGTATGTAGATATTAGTTGATTTTTTTTTGGTTATTTCTGCCACTTGGAATTTCTCCATTAGTGGAGTCTCCGAAGACATTTTAGGAATGAATAATATTTTTTATCTAGTTGGAATATGCATGGGATTCCCATCAAATCTGTCCTCATGTGACTCCAAGCAGACAGCCAGTAAGATTTCCCCTTTCAAGTCTCTGTCAGGAATAAATACTTGGTTCTTCAGTAGTGCCTAGATGAAACCTGAGAGTGGATGCTTTGCTCTGAAAGCAGACTGTGGCCCAGCTGTTCTGTGGTTATGAATTTTTTAGCAAGGCTGAGGCTGGCGGCTGAGCCAGTGTTGGCTGCGTTCGGGCATACGCTGGGGGTTTGATTATTTCAAGCAGAGGTTAGAAAAACCTGGCAGTGTTTTCTGGGTTTCCCCTCTGAGGTTTAGAGATTTGTTCAACTTTTGTTCAAAGCCAAGCTCAGAAAATGGAAAATGGGAGAAGCTAACTGAATCTAGAAACTTGAGAGCCGAACCGGTCCTGGGCCGTGCTCCTGTAAACAGTGTGAACAGTGGGGCACGCTGGAGCCTGGTACCATGCTTTCCAGCCGGGGAGAGGGACGCTGCCATGTGAGGCCCCTCTGCAAATCCTCTCTGCAGTGGAAAAACCGCTGTTCGGGGCCCTATATCTGGTAAAGGCCGACCTTCTCGGTCAGATCCCAGTTCAGGTGTGCTGGGAGAAGAAGTAGGGACAATCAGAGTTTGAGCCAAGGGACAGAGGGCCATGTTTTAGTAGTTGAGAGAAAGTGGCATTTCAAAATCCAAAGTTACCCAGAAAGTCTTGGGTGCAACTTCTCCTTTTCTGTATTTTACCTCTGTGATAAGGCTGCTGAATACTGGAGGCCATATTTTTATATCTTATCTCAATTTATTTAATCTAGTGAGTTTTCACACCAGGGCAAAGAAAAATACTCATTGGTCAGTTGTCACTATTGTTCACTGGGAATTAAGATAAATTCTTTCCACTGGGGGTGGGAGGTAGGGTGCCTGATGCTGGGGTCTGTGTAGAACGGAGTGAAGTGAAAATAACTTTTGCCTTAATCTATTTATGATTACAGAGTAATTAATCTATTAGATCATGTAGATGCTCAAAAGAGACTATCCCCATTAACTGACTCCTCAGGCCTGACTGAACCCAGTGGACTCCGTGCTTCAGAAGCTCTCAGCTCTGATTTGGGGGAGACTGAACACAGGCTCACGTGGTCTGAGGCCCACGCCAGATCACATGAATGACGGCGGGAGAGTGGGGACAAGGCCAGGGCGCAGCTGTAGGGAAAGGGTTGCTCTTTTACTTGGATAGTCAGGAAAGGCCTTGTTGATGGGCTCGCTTGGGTAGGGACAGGAAGGAAGTGACGGGGGAGCCATGTGCAGGGTGGCAGTGAGAGAATTCTAGGCAGCTTGGTACCCACCCCACAACAGAACGTTCGCTTCTGAAAGTGTGTGTGTGTGTGGGGAGCGAGGAGATAGGGGGAGGCATAATGGCATTTATGTTAGTTCTAGCACACTGGTCTGGATAGAATTGGTTTCCTTTTGTCCTCATTATTGTGGAGAGAACCCACTGGTTGGGAATAACGTATTGGTTAAAGAGAATCTGAATCTTTTGGCAATTATTAAATTAATACAAAATTAACTAAAATTTAGTTTAAACATGCTGAGATTTCACAGGATCCAGCCATATAGATGTGTTTAAAAAGACAAAAAAAATGTTCAAGGGAACAAAAATACAGGGTTCTTGGTACGAAAGGGCAGTGCAGTTCCCTATTTGCTTGACTTTGATGTGGGTACGGTGGAAGTCTGAGAAAGCAGCCCGTGGGCAGGTCACAGTTATGCTTTTGAAGGTTACCAGTGGCACTGATGTACCCCAAGTGATACTGCCTCGTTGCCCTACGCCTAATTAGGTAAGCAAGGCGCTCACGGTGGAGATTATTTCATTTATTAGGTTTGAATGAAACCTGTGGGAATTTGTAAGATGTGATCCTAAATTAACATACTTCCTGCAGCACCTGTGATGTGGTATTATCAGAATTAATTAAACAGTCTGAAATCGCCGTCTCCGTGTCAGGCTGGGATAACCAGATGCCTGAGAGCCTTGCAAGCCTGGGCTGGGTCTCCGAACGCTCGACAGTGTCTTTTTCTCTTCCTCTCCCCACATCCTGACGGGTCTTATTGTGGAGCCTTTGAAGCTTCTGTAGTGTAGTGGGGGATTCTATGGGGATGCATATAAACAAGTAAACCAGTGTTGCTCAAATTTTAATACTTTTCTAAGTATTGCCTGGGATGCCAATGATTTTCTGAAGGGGTAGATGGAAAGCCTCAGAGACCCGGCTTTGTTTTTCTCTCCTCTGAGGCTTCGATCAGTTTTAAGTTGTTTGGTGGAACAATAGAAACCCATCTTTTAACGTCTCTTTCTTCCTCATCTGCTTGCAAAAGGAACTGTTACCCAGATGAAATGCATGTGTTGAAACGTACAGTAAAATGCTGTATGTGTGCATGTGTGCATGTGTATGAATTCGTATGCTGTTCTTTTCTGAGGTCATGTCAGTTACATGCAGATTTAAACTGATCAACAAAGTTTGTTATTAAGGTTATTTTGATTTGTAAGCTCAGTTTCCCTAACATGGACAATGGCTTAAGCGTTGCCTGTCTTTGTGGCTAAAATGCAACTTTCATTGTGTGTAGGCATTTGTCATGAAAAATGTCTATCTAAACTTAATGAATCTGATGTATTTCAGCAAGCAAGGAAAGGGCTGGCACAAGGATCAAATACCTTTAGACAGTAGTGTGGTGTGCAAAGAGGGGCTGTTTTAGAGGCCCTAGTTTTCTAGATTTATTTGGCCCAGGAGCAGAGGGAAGTTGACTGCTGCCCAGTCAGGTGGAGAAGCATCACGGTCAGAAGAGTGGGGTCTGGAAGACAAGATAACTACCACGCGTGCCATGTCCACATTTTGCCCCTTACCTTCTTTGAAGAGTTGCTCATTCATCAAGCCCCAACTTTCTAAACAGACCCTCCCCAGGTAAGTTAATTTGTTTCTTCCTCTCTTTCCCTAATACTATCCATACTTCTAAGGTAGCTGTTTTCTGTTTGCATGAGATTCTAGCATTGAATCTGGAACAGTTTTTTGATTCATTTGCCTGATGAGAGCCAAGTTACATTTTCCAAAAAGGAAAGTAGTTGAAGGAGGGAAGACAGGTCAGGAAGGAAAAAGGCAATTTACTCTCGATTGCTACCTGGCTGGGAGTGGAACAGAGGCACACCCAGGTCTTTTGGCTCTTTTTCCTCTACCATCCTGCCAAAAAATATCCAGAAGCCTAGCATACTGAGAGCTTTTTGGGGGAGTGTTATTCCTAATCATTTGGCCCATACAATATTTTATGATAAGTCACTTTACTTTTGAAAGACTGAGAAAGAATTTACTTGTATGAATGATGAAAGAGACTCTTCTGCAAAACACAGAAAAATCCCCTTGTTCCACAAAAGACTGAAATCCAAATTCATGCCCAGAGACCCCCCTCCATTCTTACCTGCCCCTTTGGAGTGTAAGGCTGCTATGTGAACAGGTCCCTGTCTCTCCAGCTCCTGGATTTCTCTCCTTCTGAGGCGCGCACTTGTGGGGCTGGCATCTCCATGGTCTCACTGCAGCTTTTTCGCTCTCCCAGGGCCAGGGCACACTGCCAGATCACTGTAGCTGGTTGTGTGAGGGGCTCTGTCCACAAGGCCCTGGTGTCCAAAGCTGCCTCTGCCCCGGGCCACTGAACATTCCTGGCCCGCATGTCTGCGCTGCTCTCAGAGTGAGAGAATGGGAGTGGTCCAGGACCCATGTTTTGCAGCACTTTAAATTGTGAGATCCATAAAGAAGAGGCCTTTCCATATATTTTCTTTTCTTTAAAAATTTTTTTTATTGTATTTTTTCCATTACCATTTAACCCCCTTACACCCTCCTCCCCCCTACAATCACCACACTGTTGTCCATGTCCATGAGTCCATTTTCCTCTTTGCTTAATCTCTCCACCCCCTCGCCTCCCCCACCAACAGCTATTAGCCTGTTCTCCATCTATGATTCTGTCTCTATTTTGCTTGTTAGTTCAGTTTATTCACTAGATTCTACATGAGTGAAATCATATGGTATTTGTCTTTCTCTGACGGGATTATTTCACTTAGCATAATGTTCTCCGGGTCCATCCATGCTGTTGCAAAGGGTAAAATTTCCCCCTTTTTATGACTAAGTAGTATTCCATTGTGTAAATGTCCCATAGTTGTTTTATCCACTTATCTACTGATGGACACTTGGACTGCTTCCATATCTTAGCGATTTCCATATATTTTCAAAATGAATTCACAACCACCCAACTGACAACCATTTTGTTTCCATACATATTGAGTACCTACTGTATATCAGGCACTCTGATAGTTTCAGATTGTTTGAAAACAATCCATGAAGGGGAACAAGTTATATTCAGTCAGACCCATGCTGTGCTCCTGTGAGTTTATACCATATGGTCTCACCTATAAGTGGAGCCTAATCAACAAAACAAGCAAGCAAAATAGAACCAGAGACACTGAAATAAAGAACAAACTGACAGTAACCAGAGGGGAGTAGGGAGGGAGATAACGGGGGAAAGAAGGAGAAGGGTTGTCAAGAAACATGTATAGAGGACCCGTGGACAAAGCCAAAGCGGGGTAGGATTGAGGGTGGGGGAAGTGGTGGTGGGAAAATGGAGACAATTGTACTTGAACAATAATAAAAAATAATAGAATCATAGAGCTAGAAGGTGACTTAGAAATATCCTGTGCAATCTTGCCTTTTGCAGATGTAGAAACAGGTCCAGAGATGAGCATCACAGCAGGGAGGCAGGGCCAGGTCTAGAGTCGGCTTTGTGGGTCAGGTCATTGCTGTCTCTATGCACATGTCAAAGGCAAGTTCTCAAGTCTGTTTCTGTCTTAGTTCATGATGGGACCTGCTAATCTCTCACTTCTGTGGGAAATAAATTCACCCCCAATTAAAAAAAAGACAACATATAAATGTAAATATTCATTTTATAAATATGCATATCAATTAAATATACATTTATTTTAAATACACGTGTTAATTATACATGTTACATCAGGTCACAATTAAGTCAACAGAAAGCGATGATTTGCATATAATCAAGCTTGTGTATTAATCAGTTGTCAATCTTGGTGCTATTTTTCTTCAGATGGTACCTTCCATGCATCCATATCAGGATCAGACATTGAAGCAAATGATCAACCTACATATGTCAAAGTGTGCTTATTCACTGCTTTTTGTTTCTTTCTCTCATTGGCCCCTTGGGATCCCTTTTTAGTCCTTCAGGGAGCTCTGGGTAATTCTCCTTTTCTCTCAGCCTTCGCTCTTAGGTGGGAGACCTTTTGAAGTAGAAAAGTTTCTCTTTGCCTGGAGGCAAATGTCTCTGAAGTTTCCCATTCAGTTGTAAAGAAGCTTCTAGACAATGGAGGTCGTTTACTAGGTGAGCAATGCCTCTTGAAAGGGTAACAGTTGTTATGATGAGTGAGGAAGAGTACCAGTTAATGTCCCAGCTGTAAACAATCTTAGTAAAATTATTTAACAAAATCCGTCACTTAACAGATAAGGAAACCAAGGCCTAGAGAAGTTAAGAGTCTCCTACAGGAATCCTATCCAACCTTCAAGGCCTGTTGAGTTTCAAGTTCCCTTATGAAGTCTCTGGTGTCCCGTGGCCCCTGCAGATCTGCTCTTCCCTGACTTGCCTGCAGCACTTACTCAGGTGCAGCCTGTGTGGAAGGGCTTGTTTGAATATAGCTTGTTCCCCTTCAAGGATTGTTTTCAAACCATCTGGAGCTGCCAGAGGGCCTGGCATACAGTCGGTGCTCAGTGTGTATAGAAATGAAATGGTTGTCAGCTAGATAATTGTGAATTCATTTTGAAAATATATGGAAATGTCTTTTCTTTATGTATATTGTGGTTTAAAGTACTTAAGTGAGTTTGTGTCTCAGAAAAACAGAGAATTGTTTTTTGGGAGGGCAGAGGGGACAAAGATTAGACCTGTAGCTTTATCACCGGACCATAGTCTTTCCTTATGCTGGGCCTGGTTCCAAAGGTAATTAATCAAGAAGGACATCTTTGTCCCCTCGTCCTTTGGTCTGTGGTATGAAAAATGTTATTTCAGCTAGAGAACTTGTGTTTGCTTAGTATTCTCTCTGCATTTGGTCCCTGATATTGTTGTAAGATAGCAGGACAAGGTTTTTGTTTGTTTGTTTTTTGTTTTTAAATTTGATTTCTTGATTAGAGTTAGACATGTCCCACCTTTATATTATTCTAGTGAAAATATCCCACATTCACCTGACCTGCTGTATTCTTAGATGAAATGTTTTTCATTAAGAAGCATTCTTTTTTAAAGGTGTATAAGGAAGAACAAATATCTTATAAAACAATTTGGAAGATGGTAATTTTAATCCTCTAAAGCAATACTATATGTACCTGGACATCACTACCTTTGCCATATGGAAAGTCGACAGGAGGAACGTGTTGGCCCTTTGAAATAATTTATGGACCATTCACAATATGCCAGGTACTAAACTCAGCAATATGATAGGTCAGACATGGGTTCTGTCCTCAGGAGCCTGTAGTCTACTGAGAAAACTGAAACATGCTATCCAGAGGCCTTGGAAAATGACTTATGTTCATTCATTTATTCAACATATCTCTTTTGAGCATCTATTGTGAGGGATCCAGTAGCGGACCAGCCAGGTAGGGGCCCTGCCTTCTGGTTGCGTATTTTGCAGAGGGTTGTAAACATGAAGCTGGGACCATGGGCCAAGATGGCAGGCTGAGTTCATACTTTGACCCATCCTTATAACCCTTATATGTAAACTGTAAAAGACAAAACCAAAATGACATAGTTAACTAAAAAAAAAAAAAGGCAACCAAGATTGTAGATCAGAGCTACCAAAGGTAGTTTATAGAGCGGAATGAAACCCATGCTGGGCTTCAGGCTGAGAAGCAAGTAGAGGGGGCTGAGGATTTGGCTCCAACTAGACTAAAAGAGCTCAGCTGAAGGATGGGGAATTGGATCCAGTTTTTTGCTGTTGGACCACAGCTTAGAAGTATCTACAAGCTGAGGAGAGAGAGGGGGCTTAGAGTCTTGAACACTGAACTGAATCAAACTGCTTTTTGGCTGATTCCATTAAATCACTGAGGAGCAGGAATCTCAAACTGCTTTTGTTAAACCAAGCTCTGGACTGTGGCTATAGAAGGCCAGATACAGGTAAACACAGAAAGGGATGAAGTCAGGAGGGGAGTGAGGACAAAGTAATTACAAATATCCTCTTGCTTACATAAGCCTCAAAAGTTAAATTTTAAATCACACCAAGAAACTGAAGGCCAAAGAAGACTGCCAACAAAACCAAAAATCAGAAACTTAATTTATTCAAATAAAAGTAACTTTGTGTTATAGCCAGAATAACTTTAAATAAGTAATTTTAGAGAGCTTATATTAATTAGGAAAGAAATAATAGCCATAAAAAGAATAGGCAGAAACAAAGCCCTAAAGGTTGCATGTGAAAAGGAATAAATTCTGAAATTAGAAGTAAATCTTGGAAGTAAAACCGTCACCCTCAGAATAAGACCCTCAGTAGATGAGACAAGCTCTAGATGAGACGGATGATGGGAGAGTTAGTATACTGGAAGTTGATGCAGAGGTGGTTACCCAAAATGTAGCAAAGCGAAACAAGAAGTTAAGAATCTTTGAAAAAAAAAATCAGACGCGAGACATCAAAGGTGGATTTGTAAGTTTAACATAACATCTGATCAGATTTCCAGAAGAAGAGAATGGAAGAAATGCTGGAGGAGCAGTATCTGAAGAGACGATAGCTGATAATTTTCTGCACTGAACAAAGACAGGAGTACCCAGATCAAAGTGTGCTGTCAAGAACTGAGCTATATGAATAAATATGCATCTAGGCACATCTTCTTCATTCATTCTTGCAACATCAAGGATTTAAAGAATATTTTAGAAGCTACAAGGAAGAGAAGAAATATTAAATTTAAAGAAAGGATAATTAGACTAAAGGAGCATTTCCTGTCAGGAAAATTAGGTGCTAGAGGATACTTACTGAATTCAAAGTGCTCAGGGAAAGTATTTTTCCATCTATAATTTTATATACAGCTAAAATGTCATTCAATGTGAAAACAAAACAAGGACATTTCCTACATATACCAAAGCTAAGAGAATTTGATACTTATAGAATATTGAAGGTTGTACTTTGAGACAAAAAATACGCTAGAGGAAAGACATAGACTGGAAGAAACATTGATTAATACAGAGATCGATAAAATGTATTGGTTAATTTACTTAGCTATTGACTGAAAACCCTCATTTTGTGTGTGTGTGTGTGTGTGTGTGTGTGTGTGCCCCTGTGTATGTGTACGTTTAAAACAGGTCAAAATAGAACTCGGGCAACATAAAGCTAAGGTCTGTGTGTTTGGGAATGGGATAGAAATTTGTTAGAAATATTTTGTAGTTACACATGAGCTTAGAATAAAACCGAATGAAACAAAACTAATATTCGGATATATGAAAGTGAAAGTAAAGCCATATCGAAATGTTGAAAGAGATGGGAAAAGTATGTACCAGGCAAATACTAACCCAAAGAAATCTTGTATAGCAATATCAGTAACTAAGTAGAATTTAAGAAAAATTCTAATGGGTTTACTTATGAAAACTGCAGAATAATAAAATGAACAAACATGAAGAAATCATAGTAATCATGAATTTGTATTACTGAACAATAGAGCCTCATAATATATGAAGCAAAAGTTAACAAACATGAGAGAAATTGGATCTGCAGTTATTGTAGGAGATATCTACACATTTTATCAAACATTATCTATTGTGTACACAATATTAACATGAATATAAAAAGTTTGAACAGTAAATTTGTCTCCAAACAGAGAAGATGCATTATTTTCAAGCAGTCTCAAGCATTTGCAAAAGTTGCTATGTTCTAAACCAAAACAAAGACACTCTCATAGAAACAGAGAACAAAACCAGAGGTTGATAGGCAGGAGGGGTTTGGAGGGCTGGGCAAAGGGATTAAGAAGTACTTGGTAGTTTAAAATAGTGATGGGGATGTAAAGTACAGCACAGGAAATATAGTCAATAATTGTAATAGCTATGATGCCAGGTGGGTACCAGAATTATCGGGGAAAACACTTTGTAAATTATGTAAATATCTAACCACTATGCTGTGTACCTGAAACTAATATAAATAATATTGAATGTTAAGTGCAATTGAAAAATAAATAATAAATAAATAAATAAATAATCATGAATACCCTATATTTCTAAGGAACTCAACAAATTTCCATGAGTTAATATCAGATTATGTTCTCTTATCTCAATAAAATTAAATTAGAACTTATATAACAAAAACACCAACAATGAAACTCTGTCCTAATAACTCATATTTCAAAGTGAAAATTTTAAAGCCAGTATTAATACATATGAAGGACAAGGAAAGTACTACATGTGACATTTGTGGGCCATAGCAATATTTGTACATAGTGATAAATTTGGAGTTTTCAGAACATTAGTTAGCTTACCAAGAAGTATTGAAAATATATGAGATAAGTAATCAACTCTAAGAGCTTGATGAAGAACAACAGAGGAAACCTAGAGATGATAGAGTGGGCGATGTACTGAAGACAAGAGCGTAAGTTGATGAAATAGGAAATAAAAGAGATCATCAACAAATCAGATGATTTATTCGGTGCTAGAACTGAAGCCCAATGGTACTTGCAAACTTCTGTCGGGCCTCTGCTAAAAACAAGGAAAGCTGAAAGGATACGTGGAGAATAAAAAGAACTATTACTATGGATATAGTAGACATTTAAGACACAAGAATACTGTGAAGAACTTATGACAGTGAATTATAGACTTAGAAAAATGGATACTTTTTAGAAAAGCATAAACGAAAATTTGTATTTAAAAAAGCCCAAATAAATCAGTAATTATTGTGAGTATTGCTTCTTAACAGGTGTTGACCAAAATGGTTTCAGAGATAAGCTTTAGCTTATTAAGGACTGGATGATCTTTACCTTATATGGTTAATGATATAAAAAAGGTAATGCTATTGAATGCATTTAGAAGCCATTGCTGGCAACAAATGGATGAGGACATAATAAATCTGTAGAGTTGTAGACCATTTTTTCAAAGAATTTAGAAGCATTTTTTCCAAATTGAATTTAACAGAATCATTAAGAAATGATGCATCTTGACTAAGGTTTATATTTGATATGAAAATAATGGTTAGATTTATTATTATAAGATTCTATTTTTATTTATTTATTTATTTATAAAGATTTTATTTATTTATTTTTAGAGAGGGAAGGGAGGGAGAAAGAGAGAGAGAGAGAGAGAGAGAGAGAGAGAGAGAGAAACATAAATGTGCGGTTGCAGGGGGCCGTGGCCTGCAACCCAGGCATGTGCCCTGACTGGGAATCGAACCTGCGATGCTTTGGTTCACAGCCCGCGCTCAATCCACTGAGCCACGCCAGCCAGGGCAAGATTCTATTTTTAGATAAAAAGAGGAAAATTAGTCTGCTTCAATAAGTTAGTTCAATATTCATTTATGATAAGAATTCTAAAAAAGTTAGGAAAAAGGAGGATCACCCTAAATCTCATCCAGAGTTTTTGTCTGGCACCCATATCCTTGATTGTTTTTTGAACACAAATATATATATATAACAAAACTAAACTAAAAAAACAACTCACAGTAAGCCTAGTATCTAATGGTAAAACTTTAGAAATATCTCCATCAAAGTCAGGAAGAAGGCAGTGATGTCTACTTTTTGACTTCTGTTAACATTGTGGTGGAATCATAACCAGTGTAATAAAACAAGAAAAAGGAAAAAATGATCTAAAAAGGAAAAAATAAAACTATGTTATTTCCAGGCATTGTGATTGCTTACATTGAAAACTTGAAACAATATGCAGACCATTGAGAGTTAAACAGAATTGCTGGATCACAAATCAATACACAAAATCAACACTGTTTATAATTTCATCCTTTCCTGGGCTTTCATAGAACTAAGATACTATGGTCTGTCTGTCTATCTATCTATCTATCTGGCATCATTTTATTTTCAAGGGTGACTTTTCTTTCTGTTTTTAAATTGTTCAAGTACACTTGTCTCCATTTTCCCCTCACCACTCTCCCCTGTTCCACCTGCCCCCACCTCCCACCCTCAATCCTACCCTTTTTTGGTTTGGCCATGGGTCATTTATACATGTTCCTTGATGACCATTCCTTGTCTTTCTCCCGTTATCCTCCTCCCCTCTCCCTTCTGGTTACTGTCAGTTTGTTCTTTATTTCAGTGTCTCTGGTTATATTTTTGTTTGCTCATTTGTTTTGTTGATTAGGTTCCACTTGTAGGTGAGATCATGTGGTATTTGTCTTTCACTGCCTGGCTTATTTCACTTAGCATAATGCTGTCCATTTCAATTTGTGCTGTTGCAAAGGGTAGGAGCTTCTTCTTTCTTTCTGCTGTGTAGTATTCCATCATGTAAATGTACCCCAGTTTTTATCCACTCATTTAATGATGGGCACGTAGTGAAGTGTTTCCAGCACTTCACTATTGTAAATTGTGCTGCTATAAACATTGGGGTGCATAGGTTCTTTTAAATTGGTGTTTCAGGATTCTTATGGTATAGTCCCAGTGGTGGAATTGCCAGGTGAAAAGGCAGTTCAATTTTTTGTTTTCTGAGGAAGTTCCATACTGTTTTCCAAGTGGCTGAACCAGTCTGCATTCCCTCCAACAGTGCACTAAGGTTCCTTTTTCTCCACAACCTTGTCAGTACTTGTTTGTTGATTTGTTAGTGATAGCCATTCTGATCCGTGTGAAGCGGTATCTCATTGTGGTTTTAATTTGCATTTCTCTGATGGCTAGTGATGCTGAACATCTTTTTATATGTCTCTAGACCCTCCGTATGCCCTCCTTGGAGAAGTGTCTGTTCAAGTCCTTTGCCCATTTTTAAATTGGATTGTTTGTCTTCCCGGAGTGGAGTTGTGTGAGTTCTTTATATATCTTGGAGCTCAAACCCTTGTCTGAGGTATCATTTGCAAATATATTTTCCCTTATGGTTGGTTCCATTTTAATTTTACTGATGTTTTTGTAAGCCATGCAGAAACTTTTTATTTTGATGAAGTCCTATTTGTTTATTCTTTCCTTTGTGTCCCTTGCTCTAGGGGACATATCAGTGAAAATATTGCTGCATGGAATGGTTGAGAGTTTCCTCCCTATGTTCTCCTCTAGGACTTTTATAATGTTGCGACTTATATGTAAATCTTTTATCTATCTTGAGTTTATTTTTGTGTGTGGTATAAGTTGGTGGTCCAGTTTCATTTTTTTGCATGTAGCCAGCACCATTTGTTGAAGAGTCTATTTTTATTCCATTTTATGCTTCTCCCCCTTTGATGAATATTAATTGACCATAGAGACATGGGTTTATTTCTGGGCTCTCTATGCTGTTACATTGAATGATACTATGGTTTCTATTGAAGGCATTGTAGAAACAGTGTAGTTTCTGTAGACTTAAACAGGTACTAGAAGAGACAGTTCTGTACTAAAGGGCAAAAACCAGTCAGAAGAAGCCATGTATTGTAGAGATCATCAAGCTGTAGTACCAAGTACAAAGTATAATAGGGAAATGCTCCCAGTTACAAAAGCAACAACATCTGTAAACTAAGGAGAAATATAAATGTAAATATATAGGAATGAATAAAAATGACTTTTATGGATAATTTTACCACACATTATCTAAGACCTGAGTAAATGTGAGATTATACCATGTTTTGGGATGGAAAAGTTTAATATCATAGAAATCATAATTTATTCTAAATTAATTTATAAATTTAATGCTATCATAATGATAATTCTGTCAGGGTTTTTTGATGGAGCTTGGTTATATAATACTAAAATTTATAGGGAAGAATAAAATTCTGCATCTGTTACAGACGATTTAAAAAGAAGAATAAAGCAGGGAGACATTGCCTCTCATATCCAGAATTATTATAAACTCTAATAATAAGGTGGTGTGGGGTCAACATAAAGACAAACAGGTCAGCGGGATAGAAGGGAGCACTCAGAACAGGCCCACATGTTCATAGATACTTGACATGGGACAGAAGTTGTATGTCAACTGTCTTCAGAGGTGATGTTCAGATAATGGTGCTAAGGTGAGTGGTTATTCATATTATAAAATGTAAAATTGTTTTCAGATAGTGACATTATGGCAAGTGGTTGTTCATACTGTAAAATATAAAATTAAATATTCTGTATACAAAAAATGTGGAAAAAATTCTTGAAAATTTTGAAAGAAAATTTTTGACAGTATTTTTGTGGTTTTGAGGAAGTCTCTTAAATTGGACTCAAAAAGCATAACTTATAAAGAAATATTTGGTAATCTGACATATATAACATATATAAAATACATGTATATGTACACAAACATATGCACATATGTGTTTGCATGTGTGTATACTTCCAAAAAATGACATACACATGAATGAATTGAAAAGGTAGCACAGACTAGAAGAAGGTATTTGCAGGGCATAAAGCTGATGAAGAATTTCCCTCTGTCAAAACAGAGAGAATGCCATGACACCCCACATCAGATCCCTGGGTCTGAATCTTGGCTCCATCACTTAATAACTTTGTGTGACCTTACACATGTCATTTAACCTCTTTTGACCACATTTTAAAAAATTTTTAAATCCAGGGATAACAATCTTAGCTCCTGCCAGTGTTATGGGATTGTTGTGAAGATTAAATCAGTTATTATGTGTAAAGCCCTACAAATAATTTCTCACACTTAGTGAACAGCCAAAAATGTTAGCTATTATTACTAATATTCAGAATATGTAAAAGTTACCCTAAATCAGTGAGATGAACAATCTAATAGAAAAGTGAACAATGTATATAAAATAATAATAGGGGTATTCTGTGTGACTAATAAACATATAAAAAGATGCTTAATGTTTCTGGTAATTTGGAAAACAAAAAGTAAAACAATAATAAATTATAAGCTTACATCCATCAGGTTAACAAAAATCCAGAAACTGGACATAACAAGGGTGTGTAACTATGTGAACTCCCATACACTGCTGGTTTGAGTGTGAGTTTTCAAAACTGGTGTCACCAGCTGAGAGGACAGTGTGGTTATATCTAGTAAATCTGAAAATACACGTACCTTGCCGGACAGAGCTTCTATTGCCAAGAATGCACTTTAGGGAAGCTTTTGAAAATGTGTACAAGGACATGTATGGAAGAATAGTTATTGAAGTCTTATATGTAACAGCGAAGAATCAGAAGCAATCTAAATAGCCACTAAGAGGGGAATGGATAAATGGACTGTTATATATTCACATAGTGAAATACAGAACACTTCACTAAAATGCACTGCTGCTATATTTACCTCATTATAAATCTCAAAACTTAAAGATGGATTTAAAAAGCATGTTAAGGGTAACATACAGTTTAGATACTATTTATGTTAAAATTTAAAACACATAAAACAATATTACATATTATTTATGGATACATTCATAAGTAGTAAAAGAAAGAAAAACTTAAGAGAATGGTAAACACTGGATTCAAGATACTGGTTTTTCTCTGAGGAGAGTGAGAAAGGAATGCATTAGATATGGGTACACAGGCAATTTGACCAGTATCTATAATTTTTTATTTCTTTGAAATAAAATGAAAAACATGAATATGGCAAAGTGTTGAAGGTGTGGGATGAATCTGTGCTGTTGTTCTTCTTGTTTTCTCATGTGTTTGAAATATTTCATAAAATGAAAAAATAAGCAGCATTTGAAATTCACACGTATGTATGTATACATGTACATTTATTTTAAAAGAACCTTCTCTTAAAATTTATAGCACGTTAACTAAAGTTTGAATGGCATACCGATATTTTAGAGTTTAGTTCTTTTTAACAAATTTTTAAATTTAGAGAAAGTGAGAGGAAGGGAGGGAGGGAGGAAGGGAAAGAGAGCAAAAGAGACATTGATTAATCATTTCATTTATTTATGCATTTATTGGTTGATTGTATGTGCTCTGACCGGGGATTGAACCTGCAATTTGGTGTATTGTGATGACACTAACCAGCTGAGCTATCCAGCCAGGACTCGAGTTTGGTTGTGTACACTAATGTTAAGTTACACACATTAACATTTAAATTGTAGGTACCAAATGGACATGGGGAGGTTAAAAATAGTGTAGGAAATGGAGAAGCCAAAGAACTTGTATGTACTACCCATGGACATGAACTAAGGTGGGGGAATGATGGTGGGAAGGAGGTACAGGGGCAAGGAGGGGAATAAAGGGGAGAAAAAGGGGAGAACTGTAGCATAATCAATAAATATATTAAAAAATCTCCCTGTGACAGAATAAAGCTAACAACTAAGCTACTAAACATTTTTCCTTTGAATCATTATTGATCATAATTAGTGAATCTCACTAATCAGGTTGATCATGAACTGAAAGAAAATGTGTTTATGTTTCAATGATGCCCAGACCTCAGGAACTGATCCATAAACTCCTTACATTGTCTCTCAAGGAGATAGCTTGAACAAAGGTTGTAAACTTGCAGTATGTAATATTTCTGT